>JAHZNP010001351.1:0-21092 GCA_020615345.1 Triops cancriformis
CTGGGCCCATAACCTGTTGTAAATATCTGATCGAAAGCACTCTTTTTGTGAAACGATAACGCAACTGTATTGTTGGGAGTATTGAGGAAGACTAACAGGCCACAACCGAACATATGAGGGAAAGAAAAAAGGGGAGAGATGACAGAAACAAAAGAGAACAAGAAAAGTATTGTGTCCAAATTTCGGACTCAATACAACAATCATTTTATGAAAATATATTGTTAAATGTTAATATTCATGAATGGAAATCCAAACAATTTTTATTATTTATAACGGAATAGACTACCAGTGTATCGGCGTAAACTTGAATGTTTTCTAGGTTATTGCGACGTTAAGTTTTTTTGCATGCTTCGGTTGTAACGAATAAAGTTCTCGGTCCCTTCGATTTCGTTATAACCGGTTTCCACTGTATTTCAATTTTGGTACGAAAATTTGGCCGTCTTCCCTTTTTCTTTCGCTGCTGCTCAGAAAGTTTTCAAAAATAGAAGGAATTGGCAAACGTAACAGCAATCGCGTTTCAACCAGTGAATTAAATTAATAAAGTTTTTTCAAGAAAGAAATTGGAAAGAAATGTCACGAGTATTCTGAAACGTAACTGCGTTAGCAGATTACAATCGCTATTACAGTCCTATGTCGCTGTAACGACAACGGACACGCAACTGCACAGGAACAGTATCAGAAATAATGAATTTTAGATTAATAGAACAGTTTTCTTTCACTCTAGAATTTCATTAGAGCGAAATTTTCCTGCAGTAATAATGACGATTACAGTGTTCAACGTTGGTGGGGAAAACGACGCTTGCGCGCTTAGAACTTTAAATTCAGCGCGTAATCGTTACAACATATCGATACCAAACCTTAATCGATTTCAGTAACCAGCCCAACCCGAGCCGAAAAGCCCGAAATGTCAAATGTCTTGTTGTCATTGTGAAAATCCGTGACTTTTTTAATGGAACCCTAGTAAATTAGGGCTAACTTTCTTGTTAAAGCCAGCGTTATGCATTTAGCCATCATTCCAGCTTCTTTTCGTACCTAAAAGTAAGTAGTTCCTCTTGAAATCAAGACATTTCGCGCTTAGAACGCCATCGTTCATCGGCGTGCATCATTTTTCGCATTGTTTTGCTGTAAAACCCTGGATTCCTTTTGTTTTCGTGCTTATTCGTGTTGTACTATGTGCTGAGTGCAGTAAGAAATGGAAAAATGCCTTCGTAGCTGCATTGCAGTTTCCCGAATTTGAAGGTGGCCAGAAATGGAACGTTTCCAACTTCTCTTTTTATTGTTTACAAGCGTCCCAGACACTCCAGACTTCCTCTTTTATCTGCTTCAATTAACATAACGAGCCTACATCACTCAACAAACCCTCCACTTACACTGCATCGCTGAAATCCCCTTTTCCGACCAACAGAACCATAAAAACGTTTCAGATAAAAGGGAAACTGAAATTTCTTCAATCTTAACTCGAAGCTTTTCCGACGATCTTTGCCATAAACTTCAAGCTTTTAATAACTATTTATAAATCTCGAGACGTTTCGTTTCCCTTGCTCACTTCTTCGTTTCAGTTCTATTTCTTTTAATATTATTCGCACAAAAAGTATTACGAGGTGCAAAATTTGGGGACGGAAAATAAACTTGGATGAAATTTTTGTTGGTGCCATTATTGGAATGCTGTTTTAGTGTTCCTGTTGGAATGGTTTCATGTTCTTTGCCAAGTATTGATTTTCCGTTCATTTTATGTCGAAAAACGCTAATAAAAAACAACGCTGGGGTGAGTAATCCGTCGGATTATGCTTCGTAATCCCCAAAAAACATTGATCTCCCTAAACAGGAACGTTCTGGTACGGAATTTTTCTGTTTCGAATGGGTACGAGAAATATATTTCTTTTTTTACCGAGCTAACGCCATGGCAATTGCATTCCCCGTCGGTAGTTGAGATTCTTTGCAAGGGGAATTTCAAGTAAAAAAATAAATAAAAAATAGAGTCGTTAACCTTATCGTATGGGATGTTTGATTCTTTTTAGAGCGTTGCTGGTCTTAATGTGAGTCGTAAGAGTTTACCTAGTTCCCCCTTTGGCATTTGGAATTCTATGCAATTTGAATTTGGACACAAAACTTGCAATGAAATAGAACATGGTAATGAGAGAGGGAGGAAATTTCCTGAAGGGATTTAAGTGATAAGATTACTGGTGTAGGTTGACAAGCCACTTTTTGTGCTGCTTGTAATGTTAAGGACAAGTGTGTGCAAAACGAAGTAGAACAAGTTTATGGCCCACTAGAACTGCAGCAAAAGAATCCCCTTTAAAACAATACGTCCGGAGAAATTGACAAAAGTGGCCAACGACGAGCATTCCAACCTAAAAAAAGACGGTAAATCGGTTACGTTGAACACGCAGAAATCGAAATTGAAACACTTTGAAACAAACCTTCTTAAATTGTAAAGTAAGCGGTCGACGCGATAAATCCTAGTATCAAAAATGAATAGGAAGAAAGATGGAAGAAAACTGCAAGCCCTTTAAAAGATCTACAAGCAAGCGACCATCTAATACCTATAATTGAAACTAACACCTGAAGCAGGTCTTAATCAAAACGAAGCATGTCTTAATTAAAGTTCACAAAATTATAGGATAACACCCATTTTGTGTCCTTTCTAAAGCATATTATGGCCACTGTACCGCCCTTCTTTTATGGACGATTCCGTTAAAAACTTGCGTGGACGATTTTGAATTTTCCACTACATTTTTCTCGAAGTGATTTGACAGTAAAGTTTCCAATAGTAATTAATAGCATATTACGAAGAGATAATTTACAGTTCAAGGAATTTGTCTGCTTTTTTCTCAAAATTCTGAATTTCGAAAACCTCCACGCCAGATCGTACATATTATTGATTTTAAATTTGGTAGAAAAGTGATCGAAAAATATCACCAGTTCTGAAAAATCGTCAACGTAATGTTTATCGTTTCTCTATTCAGTCAACGTAAAATAAGAGAAAAGGTACACAGTGGCCCTAATTCGTAAATTTTCGTTACAAGTAAAAAAGTGGATTTGTAACAATTAAAAGTCAGTAAACGTAGCCATCAATAGGCGACGTCTATAATGACAAAATATTTTTTCCTTTTCTTCAAAAAAGTTTTTTTTTTTTGGAAGGATAATGCAGTAAACTCTCGGTTGTGCGGATTGACTAATGAAAAGGTACCAATTCCGGAAAATTCGTAATATTTTTCAGACAAAATTAAGGTAACGTAAAATTTACGAGGTTCCAGACATTTCGGTTATATTAGTTTTTAGAAGATTTCTATGCAAATCATGCGGGGTTTCCAGAGGCAGTTCGAGAGCAAGTCAGCATTGCTTTGCCGGTTTCTCCGTCGTTATTCCACTGGTCCTGTTTCTGAAGTTAATTCATTAAAAATAAATGAAGCTGTGCTGGTGTTTAAGATCAAAGTAAAAATCATTGAGAAAAGTCAAAAAGTATCATTACTTAGAAGTCAAGTATATTTGCCCCGTTCTGCCAGTCGTTGCTTTTAGGAAAGTCAGCTGAAAATACCGCAACAGTTAAAATTGATGGTAATAAAAATAAAAATTAAAAAGTTAAAATTTGAGGGAAATTCACTAAGTCGACTTTAAATTTGTTCAGCTCTTGTAAAAAGTGGCCGTAAAATGTTCACGAAAGCAATCGCACTATAACTATTGAAGCATACTTTCGATTAGCGATGATGCAAAACAAAAACTTCGTTGTTGATTACGCAATTATATTCGTTGTATTCTGGACTCAAAATTGACACGTTTTCACTGTGCGGTTCAACCAAGAAGAGTTTGGTTTCATCACTTTCGTCGAGTTACTGAAGCTAGAACGCTTTTGACATGAAGACATTTGACAACTTAATTGAGAAGAAAGCTTCGAGGCATTGTACAGAATACTAGTTGAATGTGCCTAATCAATGGTTCGGAAAGGAATTTTGCAGTGTGGCTACCGACAAGATAGCAACCTGCACTTTTTTGTTATGAGTAATACTATCAATAAATTTGCTTGTCCCCAACCCATAGTCCAGAAACAAGGTTAATGTATCATGAAAACTTTCCCTTTGAGTTTCATTTGGAGAAATATTTTGATTGACAAGAGGACCTGAAGGAGGGCGAAGCAGTTGGGACCAGAGCTAAAAACGCTCGTTTTTCAACGAGCGCGCTCGCTCGCGCGCTCGTTTCAAATTAGCGCTCGCGCTCGCAATTTTTAAAAAAGAGCGGCTCGCGCTTGCGCTCCCGCTCGCGCTCTTTTGAATTGTTTCCGTTTGTCTAGAAAAATGATCTAGTTTTACTTCTCAATTTTTCTTTGAGTTATATGGAACTCTCGCTATGATTTTAAAACTTCTACCTTATTTTACTGTACATTTATTTTTACCTATAAGTGCTATTTTTCATACATTTTTAGCGGTAGTTCGGCCATGACCCTCAGATACCTCACTGAACCTATTTTTAACTAAATAATTTAAGGAAACCAAAAGAAAACTAATTAATCATAATCTTATTATCTTATGTAAAGAAAATTTAATCTTCTTTGACAATGACACGTATAAGGAGAATTTGCGAAAGTCAATGGAAAGGCCAGGTTATTTGAGCAAAGGTAATCCGTTTCGTACAGCAGCATTACGATACTAAGGCCACGATGGAGCCAACCTACTTAAGGCCCATTTACGTTGAAATTTCGAAAACGCTGACAACGATTATTCCGAAACGAATGGTAAAGCCCTGCTAGATTTTTTACATAAAGTACCGACTTTTAACTCTAGGTGGCGCTGCTAAACGAGCGTGCGCTCTTTCAGTTTGCGCTCGCGCTCGCAAATTTTAGAAACGAGCAATCGCGCTCATCGCTCCCAAAATTTCGAGCGCGCTCGTTTTAGCTCTGGTTGGGACTAATTTCGGTGTTAAAACTTGTAGTTAATGTACTCTACTATGCTTAGCGAAAACAAACTGTACAGGGGATGGTACGGAGATCTAATTAAGCATCTTAGTGCTGATGTACCTCTAATTAGTGGTGAAAGTGCTTTGACCAATCGCCATCTACGAGAAAAGTAGACCGGGAAATTTGAAAGCTTGGCTGTGTTAGATTTATTGTAGAATAAAACGATTTTCAGGCCATTACATACCGTTTTTCTTATTTTACGTTGGCTTCTAATTTAATTTTAAAACATTAACTAAAAGGTCACAATTAATATAAGCTGGAACCGAACGGGGAGCAATTTTGAAATTTCAGTATTATGGAAAAAAGCAAACAAATTCCTTGAACAACTATACATTATCTTTGGCCTGTTTTCGGAGATTTATGTTTTAAGATTCTAGGGTTTAACAGTGAAATCTTAACAGAAATGTTTTAGTTGATGATCCCTAGAGTCTTACAAAGAGGTGTCTTTGAAAAAGGTAAACAATTTATAGTTGTTCAAGGAATTTGTTTGCTTTTTTCCATAATACTGAAATTCATTAATCTCTCTACGTTAGGTTCTAGGTAGCCTACTATTAATTTTAAAAACTTTGGTCGAAATATTATTGCAAAATATGCAACAGTTATGAAAAATCGCCAACGCAATTTTCTCTTTTCTCCGTTCAATCAGTGTATAACAAGAGAAAGCTAGTAAAAAGCGAATGCCCACGCTTGTGAAAAAAATACACCCACCCAAAAACAGAGAAAGGGTATACAGTGTAGGAGAATTGTATACATCATGAAGAAAAAAGCTTAAATTCGTTCCCCTGCTCAATCGTCATCTATTTGACAGGTAGACTGCCAAGTCCGTAAGCATGTTTTTATACATTAATATGTAGTTATTACTTATTGCAAATTTGTGACCGAAATCTAAAAAGAAACTATTTCAATCGCATATCTTTGAGCAGTATTTAAAGTATCTTGGTAGGTATGTTTCTGATTATACGTAAAGTACAGTTTATAGATGAGTAGTTTCTTCATTGTTTTAGGAAGTCAAAATTCAGCGAAAAAGCTAAATAGCTTAAAGGGATATGTCTAATTCTAATCTTCATTGAGGATCCCAGAATTTTGTTTCCGTGGTTCCTTGCAAGTATACCGAATATGTGTTGGATTCTTTTGAGTTTAATTATTCGATTAAGTGGGGATTATGTTCCAGAGTGGGCATCCACTATATTTTTTAAAAAAGCTATGTCTACTAACTAAGGTTGCCACTCGACCTGTTAAGATTGCAGCGTATTTAAATTAAGGCGTTTTCTCACGAATAACTTTCATTCACTGATGAATAGATTAAATGACCCGAAGCTGTGATGATTTCGTTTGACACCAATAAGTAACGTGTATACGTGGGTAAAAACCTGGGTAGAAGCGAGTCAGGGTGCGTTCGCCCATTGGGTGCACAGCAAACTATTACCCGAGGGTAGGGTAGGTTACCCCCTAGCTAGGCCAAAGTGTATTATAATCTCTCAAGAGTTCTTGACTTAGCCGGGGTCCATGACAAAGTAAACATGTTACCCTGTGTACTCACAAGGGTAAATCGTGATGGTTAAGTCATAAGAGCTATAATCCAATCTAGGAAGGATTCTTTGGCGAATTGCATTATAGACAATTTTGACGAGTGTAACAAACACCATTTACTCTCCTGTCAAGACTCTTTGAACGAATCTAGATCAGTAAGGAAGGTTAATTTAAATGCATAGGTCAGGAAGAACTCGAGGGGCAACGTTAACCCAGGAAAGAGGTATTGTGTGTAAAAGAATGCGCGTCCAATAACTTAATTCGACTAAAAACCGTTTAGTTCGGCGAATTTTTTTGTACCAGACAAAGTTAAACAAATGGACTGAGACTTCCAATTATTGGAAGCCCTTTAATTCGATGTTTAACCGGTCTTGTTCTGATTTTTTTTCTGAAGCCACTCGGCGTCAGATTCTATGAATTGGTTATTTTGTACGTTTTTAAAGCCGTGACTTTAAATTCAATTGAATTCGCTAGGATTGGAGTCGCAAATATTTTCTTGTAGAAGTTAACTTGTTCAAAGGGGAGGAAGTTTTATGACGTGCTTTTACGTGAATTTGAAAGCTGACAGGATTTGAATTGGTTGGATGTGGAGAATTATCATAATTAGTAACTTGAATTTGAATGGCACTTCGATTTGAATTTGCCCTTGCCTGCTGTGTATCCGTTTCCCTTCATCGTTGAAAGTACCATGAACGATTTCCTAAACAGCGTTACATGTTTATTAGATATACCTTGACACGAAATCACAGTTTATTTAAAATTTTCATAGGAATATAATATATCCAGAAAACGCCTTTGGTGATTGTGAATCATTGGGTCAAGATTTTGACTAGTGACGCAGTTTTGAATCCTCCTTTGGAATTTGCTCTACTGCAGATTGCCCAACCTTTTTCCGTAGTTTTTTACTGGGCATCTTAAAATCTCTGCCAATTGGTCTACTCGGTAAAAATTGAACTTATAAAAAAAAGAAATTACGTAGTGGAATTGCGTTTGCAGTATTCTTAAAACTTATAGTTTATAATTATTGTTGTAACTAGATATGTTATAATTAAGGAAGAAATATGCAGCAAAATTTTAAAAAAATGTCAGTGGAATCCGAATACCTCATTTCGGAGACTGATGTACACAATGATATGTGTGATGATTTCAGAAAAAGCAAATGTAGGGCATTCAGACCTGGGGTAATTCAAGGAGAGTGAACGTCAGTTGAAGTCAAATTCAAAACGATTTTCCAAAATTCGATTCCATTCAGATCATTATTGAAAGGTAAAAATTTCAGTCCATTTTAAAATGTCTTCGCTATAATGTTTTGGGTTAAACCCAATTCATCCGGGCTTTTCCAAGACGAGTCAAATTCAGCTCAAAGTTTAATAAAATAAGAGCAACAACGAGTAACGTGAAAATCGTACTGGAGCTCCGAGAAAAGCGTGAATCAAAATCAATGCTTAGGAGTTTTCAAGTCCCAGACGTGTTCCTTCTATATATAAAGTTGTAACAGCGTCGAACTTTAAAGAATAACTTCAATAAAATATAAATCCGTTATTTTTTCTATGTCCATTCCTACAATTTCAATCGTTTCTTAAGTCAAGTCAATAAAAAGTAGTAGTGGACAAACTCATTTCAGATTCAATGAAAACGAATTGAATTTGCCCAGCTGTTATTATACATTCACAGAAAAAGTCATCTAAATTAATAATTATTCATCATCAGTAGGGCTGGTTAAAAATCACGGCTATGATTCAAAAATGGGCACAAAATTACGGCATCGTGACACCGTTCACAAAAGTTGGCCCTTCTTTCAATACTGCGTCCAAAATATAATCGATAAATACCATTTTTAAAAGATCCAATGAACTTATAGTAATTTTACCCCTCGTCTTTGATGCTAGAAAGGAAAAAATCCGTTCGAAGTAAAAAAAAAGAAGGCCTGTAGAACAGAGTGGGAATCGAAAGCAATTGCTTACATCCAGTGGTTACAGCAAAATTTGCTTTTTACCAAAGAATTGGCTAAAAAGAGTGAGGCGTAATCGCCAAAGAACACGGCAAAACACGGTACTTTGCCATTTTCACGGGAAAGCTGAAATCTTGGGAAAAATCACGGAATTCACGGCTTCCGTGCAACCGTGATTTTTAACCAGTCCTAATCATCAGTAAGCATAAGTATCAGAAGATATAACTGTTACAGTGATCACTTGTTAAGTTTTTTACGTTAGTCTGCCATCGTAGATCCCGCTTCCGTCATCAAACGTTGGGCCTGCAAATTCCGGGGTGCACTAGGGGCGGGGCTAAACAGAGTACTTGAGCGATCGGGTGAAGAAGCCGAAAGGCGGAAGGAAAGAGCCAAAGAAAGCCATTCCCTTGTAACTCTTTGTGGAAAAGTGTGTCTGGCAACTTGGAAGCGGAATGCGTGGCCCCAAGGATGGGGGTTAGGAGGGGCTAAAATGAAAAGAGGGTTAAAATGACAAGCGCCAGTACTCTGGTTGCCATTCACGTATGTGACCTATTCACCCCCTTCGCTAATAGTAGTCAAAGACACTTTTAAACCAGTTTGGCGGACCTTTACTGGAGACGAAAGGGGTGAGAACATGAAAGGGCTAAAATTAACCCGGCTCTTAACCTGTCGCGCCCTTTTCCCGCCCTTTTCGGGGGACAAGAGTGGTACTGAACGATGGAGGACCGCTGCTACTGTGCGGTCTCGCCTTTTCCACGGACTGGCTTCCGATTTCCTTCCTCCTTGGCCTTCGTTCCGTTGGACCCTTGGTGTCTTCTCGTTTTTCATTGAGGGTCTGCGAGACAATAGTGATGACAGCGACGAGACTAAATAACACGGTCCAGAACGTGATCAGCCGGAACGAAACAGCATGGAAACCGACACGCCAACTCAAAGCGCGCGGGGGGAGAGACATTAAATAAATAGGGAAGACCAAATGCAGGAGAAGACAACATTGGTGATAATAAGACGTAACATTAAGCGCCCTGACAGTCATTTGTAAACTTTCCAGACTAGTGAATCCGCCCGAACGATAGTTCGATAATTAGCCGACGAATAACATGAATAACTCATGTTATTCGTCGGCTAATTGGAGAGTCAGTTGCGGGTCAGTTAAAGATAGAAATGGGCAAGTAAGTGTGTGTAAGCAAAGAAAAGAGAAAGAATGGAAAGAAAGTATACAGTAGGCAAAGTTGAGGTCGTTGGTCCTACAAACCTAAAGAAAAATTAAAAGAATGGAAAGGAAAACAAATAGGAAAAATTCGGGATTGTTGATTAATCTTAGACATTTACAATGCAATACGACCCCTGCTATCAGCCCCGCACCCAAAATATTTAAATGTTTCCATTCCGCGATAATGCTTTCAGTAAATCTGCCAACGAAGGACTAATGCCCACGCTGATCTTAAGATTTAAAGAACAGTCTTGCTATAACGAACCTCCT
The DNA here is from genome assembly GCA_020615345.1 of Triops cancriformis. NCBI lineage: Eukaryota > Metazoa > Arthropoda > Branchiopoda > Notostraca > Triopsidae > Triops > Triops cancriformis. The sequence continues at coordinate 9,916 of JAHZNP010001351.1, forward strand.
GGCAGATAACAAACTGATCGGTTTGTTAGAATTTCTCCTCACATTTAAGGAAAACTCCTCTATTCTTCCACAATAGCCGACAATGCGTTATATTCACCTTTTTTTATGCGTTATAGCGAAATATTGCTCATTTTGTTAATTTAATTAATTACGCTGAATTGGGTCATTGAGAACCAGTCGAAACAAGAGGAAGCGCGTGACACATTTTACGAAAAAAACGAAATGGTTCAAGGGTGAAGATGGACGTGAAAAGAAAAACAGGACGTGTGTCTTTTATATCCGGGTTTCTCGCGACATGGACGTTCTTTTACTTCAGAATCCCAGAGAGAAAGTTTTGGAAACTGCAAAAAAAAGAAGAAAAAAAAGAGAAAAGCAACACTTAAGAAGAAGAATAAAAGCAAAGTTTTCGGATAAAGGGTGTATCTTACGACCGGGTCCTTTCAAGAGTTTGGACAACATTACTTGTAAAGCGTCTCAGTACCGTTTGTGACTAAGACTTCCCTTTTAAACGAATTAACACGTGTATCTTAAATCATGCCAATTCATCGAAAGGGATTTAAGAAACTAGAAAGCACACCCGTGGTTGAAGGAATTTCATTTTTGGTGTGAGGTTTCTAGTGAGAGATTCTTTTGTTTCTTGAGTCAATTTTCACCTGGCTGGCCAAATTTTGAGTTGGGGCCATTGAGAGAATGTAGAACAGTGGTATGTTGAATTTGTCCTGGGGGGTTTGGGGGCGATTGTGGATCTAGTTCAACAATAGATGGGATTATGAATGGGAAGAGAGAGAAAAACGTTAAGGTGGGAAAGCGGAGGAGCTTGAATACCGTTAAGAGCCGCTGGTGAGGGTTTCAGGTGTCCAGGAAAAAGACTCGTCCCGAGTACTTTTTTTCTTCTCCCTCTTTTGCATTTCTGGCCGCGTTTGTCAGTTTCGTTTCTTCCTTCCTTCCTGGAACGTTTTCATTAACGCTTGCTGCCCCCTCGTTTCCATTCGGGCTGCCCACTTTTCGCCACCCAAACGATGGAGAACAGTGGCTTTTTCTGCGAGTGGGAATGAAGACGTTGTTGGAGGAGCAACAAAGAGGAAGAGTTTATATGCAGTGAATTGTTAATTTGTGAAACGGAGAAGACTAGTCGGATTAATCGAGAAATGGGAATTTTTGAGCTACAGCGTGTACAATTCTGGAAAATTGGGAAATGTGGCAAACTGTGATAGGTGTGTAACTGTACAACCATGTTCCGGTCGAAGAGTGTGGATTTTTCATGGATTCGACGCGAACAACGTCGGAGACGACGGCGATCGCCGGCTGGACGATCGCTTAGTCAAATTGGAGTGGAAAGGTTGACTGAGTAGGTTTGGAACTTGATGAGAAATCTTAGTGATAAATTGAAATGGAATTTGTAAAAAAATAAGAAGAGGGCTTGGGGTCTTTGAAGGCGAGTTCTTTAATCCGACCTGGTCCAAAGGCTAAAATTGGGGGAACTATCCGCTATACAAGGGCTGCAGGCGAGTTAGGTGTCAAATTAGGCAAAAATACGTTGCCAACTAAGGCAGATTTACAGTTTCTGTTGATGTGTTGATGCTCCAAATACTATGAAACGCTTTGAAATTCGTGGTATTTGAAAGATTTTTGAAATTTTGAAATGGTAGAATTTTTTTATTACTATTATTTTTTCTTAAAAAGGAAGGTACCTCGTTATCGGATTGTGCAGGAGGCCTGATAAGTGAGAATAAGATGAGGGAATTGCTTTGTAGCGCACATGGCGTAGAAAACTTGTTGAATTTTTTTCTGGGTTGAGGGAAATATTGAGAGAGGGTTGCGTGTTTCTGTCTGGTTGATTGACAGTTCACGTGTGCGACAAAATTCCGTTGGTTGAATGGGAAGGGGGGTGGAGGGGGGCATCATGAGAGGGGAAGTGGTAAACAGGAAAAGCTAAAGCGTCCTAATGAAGCATTTCTGCGGTTTGGCTTTTACGGTAGAACGGGAAGTAGCCGCAGGTTGATGACCAAGCTCATTTTTTTATTTTTGGAAAATTAGTATATTCTGCATTAAAGTGTCTTCTAGCTTTCTTGATTCCTTAACTATCAATATTTTTAACTTTGATTTTCAGTTTTCTTGGCGGATTATTTTTTATATTTATTTAAGATAAATATATGAAAGTTAATAAAATAATATATAAAGATAAATAATATGTTTAGATGTATATAAAATAGTATGTATAGATAAATTTAAAGTAAAGTAGAAACTAGACTACAAAGATAGATTATCTTTGTAGACTACAAAGATAGATTATCTTTGTAGTCTAGTTTGTACTTCATTTTTTAATTTCTAGTGTCCTTATTTATTGAAGCCAAAATTTATGTTCATTATGATTCCGATGTTGTTTTTTGCTACCAATATTTGGGGATTATGGGATAATGTTTTTTGCCCAGTTCTTGCGCGGTTTAACTTTTGCCGTATTTTTTATTTTGTTATTATTTTTTTCGTAGAACTGGCTGTGGGAGTATGCCAGGATCGGTGGTCGAGCTGAGTCCGGCGGTGGGAATCCGGCGAAACCGAGGATTGTCCGATATCAATCCCGCTTTTGTGTCCCGAGTAAGTTTGGCTTTGTTGTTTTTATTTGTCTTTTCTTGGCGTTTTCCGATAGAAGGATCGGCTGTAAGAAGAAGAAAGCGCTGCTAGTGTGTATAGTAAAGAACTTGCTTGTTTGTTGACGTTGTTCACGAGTTTAAATTGTCCTATTGATTTACAGAGCGGGTTGAGCACCTCCTCGGAGGTGGAGACATCTCGGGGCAGTCTGCGGATTCAACATCGGCCGTCATCGTCCCCCGCCGGAGCTGGAGGAGGAGCCACCGATGGCCACTCGCGCTTTCCCAAGTTGAATGAATGCGCACATTTCCATTATGAAGTGGTTGACCTGGGACCCGTTACTGTAAGCTATTTGCCGTACTTTACGGCGTTCTGGCGCTCTCTGTTATCACTCTCTTCTCGTCCGACTTATCTTTGTGGGCTGAGATTTTGATGTACTTATCCTGTTGGGGAACAGCGGTAATTCGTGATATAGAAGAAACACGTGGTCTTATCTACTGTCAGAAGGACCACGTGGTTCCGCCATCTTAGAAATTCCCCCGTAGGCGGCAGCACCTCTGTTTCTGTGACTCAAAAGAGGTGAAGTGCGAGGTTCGTGGTTAGTTGCTGCTCTAGTTCAGAGATAGAGCTGATGGACAGTTGCACATTGTTTTACTGTGTCGATCACGGGCTTCCAGCCGCCATGACAGTGCAGGGCATTTCCTGTATGGCGCCAACACGTGTTCACGCCTGGTCTGAAGTGGTCTTACTACTTAACTGGCAGTTTATGAGTGAGCAGATTTAACCTTAGTGGAAGAGAAGTTGGAGTATGTACTCTGTGAATTGGCGGTAGAAGCGTTTCCGTCATTCTGCGCGTAGAGTTTCAGCCATTTTCACCAGGTGGCTGCACGTAGTTTTACGCTAAAATATATTCTTGTAATTTTTTCTTTTCTGTTTACATATTTTTGAATATAGTTTTTTTTTTAGAATAAATATTGAAACAATTACTCGCTTGAAAACTTAATGCAGCACCACTTGGCCAGACCGGGGCAAATGCAAGGAAAGTGGAAGTCAGTCGAAATCAAATTCAACAAGATTTTCTTAAATTCGAGTCCAATGCAAGCATTATTTAAATTCCGAAGTTTAAGTCCCGTCAAACCGTTTATAATTTTGTAATGTGGCTCGGTCAGTTTAATTCATTTCAAGCTTTTATCTTATCAAGTCAAATTCAACTGAAAGTTAAATAACGAATAAGTGATCAAAGAGCACATCAAAGAGTGAATCGAGGCAGTGCTTTTAAGTTTTCAAAACCCAGGCATGTTCGTAATATAATGTGTTGGACAGGACATTAATAAGGCTATTTTTAAGTACGCTTTTGATATTTCAGTTATCTTTTCTAAGTCAGTTTGTCCAAATGCAGTCGTTTTTGAAATGCATTAACTATTTTTTATAACAAAGATTTTCAGTTCAGTTTAGAAACATGTTCAGTTTAGTGGACAAATTCAGTTAATTGGCTTTGGCTATGTTGACAGGTGACTTAACAGAATATACATTCACTTACCTCTTTAAACTAGTAAAGTCCCAGTAAATCTAGTCTCGAGGCCGTATTTGTAATTTGTATCAGATATCGAAAAAGCAATATTCGTTGAATCACTGCAGAATATTCTAACGTGCCAGACTTTCTTAGCTCTCGGTTTACTTTCCTTGAAAAACAAAGGAGGATTTTTTTATTACGGGTTTAGCCACTAAATCATTGAAAAACAGTAAGCTCCGTGTTCATTAAGTATGGAAACATCCAACATTGCCCTCGAAGCAATCGTCTAGAAAGGAATTGAGTGTTGAAAAGGGCAAAAAAGATGTTCCGAGTTCCGTAAAGACTTATGAAGCATCTCGAAGCTGCCAAAAGATTAGAAGAAATGTGTGCATGTCTGAAAGAAGCCAATGATTGATTTGCATGGATCCATAATTGCAGGTAAGATAGACATCATGCTGAGTGAGATCCGACCATTTTTAGTACACTTTTGGGAGACTGTTCTAAAGAATGAGGCGTCAGCTTGTGTGCAGCTATTACTTTAATAGAAGGAATATCTAGGCATTGGCGGAAAATGGAAAACGGCAGTAAAGGTTGCTTCAAAAAGATTTTTGGCACTGTGTTGACATGACACAGACACATTGCACGAAATGTGAGGCTTGCTTCCGTTTTCTTACCCCTGTCTCTATTTTAGTTGTCGGCTTGTCGGTAAAAACTTAGCAATTTAGGTTCGTTAGCTAATAGGGAACTTTTTGAGCTATTTTGGGTAACGAAGGAAAAAGTTGGAGAAGCTCTGCCATGAGGAACCCAAATACAGTTTCGATTGTGCCCAGTAGGTGGCAGCACACGGCAGGCTGGTTAGGTCAATTTGGTGCTGGGGCTACGTAAATAACCGAGTTTGAAACGTATTGGTAGATAATTGGTTTCCGGCCGTACGATTGTGTAACCTTTTGCCATTCTATCAAATAGTTTGCCGGAATTGAACTAATTTGTATGCGTTTGACAGCTGCAATTACATGAAGATGCGCTTCGGCCATGGGCGACGGCGGAAGAGGGCAGTAGTAGTGAACCCCCCCGAGCGGGGTTAAATGCCACCACGTGGGCGGTACAGGTGTCTAGTCGGGGGAAATCGTGGATTGTTCGCCGAACGTTGGATAATTTTCGCTTACTCGATGACAAACTCCATCGTTGCATTTACGACCGGAAATTTTCCAATCTGCCGGACTTGAACACAGCCAACTTTGACCAAGATGAGGCGGTAAGTTCTTTTTTATTTTCGCTGGGTTTCTATTTTTCTTTCTGTTACCGTTCTTACCGCTTTCGTTCGTGTTTTTCCTTTCCTTTCTCTTCTTTTTGTTTCGTTCCCTTTTTTGAGTCATTGACACGTTCCAAATGGGGATTTGACACACGGCAAACAAAGATAAAGTGCGCTCACATGATTCATCCCCTCATGGGATGCTGTGGATGCGTGACGAGGGTCACATCAGCCTTTTTTCCCGTTGCCATGGTGTATTTCGGGCGATTCCTCTCAAACCGAGGAAAAAGTGGCGTTTATTTGAGTTAAAGACTCGAAAGTGTTTTCCAAGAACGTCTCTGGGCCGCGAAGACGATTCGCGAAGCTGAGAAGCTGCAGATCAAGAAGAGATCGTCGCCATCCGTCAAGAGATAAGGACGGGCTCAGCATCCTGCGGTTATCAGTTTCACTGCGGCTTTTTTTCCATTCGTAACGAATGGTTTATGGGTGACGTGACACGTTCTATTTCCTCGTAAGCTGGCGAGAGAAGATCGTTTCTTCTCCGTCCTTTGCTCACACACTTGCCGGCAGAAGAAAGAGGGGGAAGGCAAACTAAGAAAGTTAATTTTAGCGCCACCAACGAAAAAGTGTTACGTCGACTCCAATCCGCGTGCTCTCCGTGGCTTTTCCTTATTTCCTCCTCGGACGCGAACTTTGGTGGGGCTGTGTTTTTGTGGAGGAGTGTGTGTGTGAGAGAGCTGGTGTGGACCGCTTCCGACTTTTACGACACTCAGCTGCCAATCTGCGATACAACGTCCGCGGTCGAACAAAGGGAACCGCTTCATTCAATGGGAGAAAGCTAGCAAATTGGTCTCAAGTGTTTTGGGAAGAAAGTATCACTGGAAGGAGTGGATTCATTGATTTGGGTACGATCGTTGGTTGAAACGCGAAAAACTTGTTGCCTATTGGGATTTGTGGAACGATCGGCGGCGATTCAGCCCAGCGGAGAAAGCTAGAAGGTTGCCAAACGTGGTGGATCGTTGTTTGGGGGATCGTTGGGATCACTGGCAATCGTTAGAAAAAAACGGGCTGCGATTTTGGATTTGTGGAGCATTTGGCTGGTTTTTGCGAAAAACGAGTTTGGAACTTTCTCCCGCGCGTTGTTTTTCCTGGTGTTTGCTCTACTTTCGCTACCACGGTCATTAGAATCATTGAGCTGTGCCAATTCGGCGAGATTTATGCTGCGGAGAGTGGAAGCTAATGGACAGTTGCGACTGGTGGGTGGTTTATTGCCAGTCAGTCAAGGAAAATTGGGGTCGGTTGATACCGAATTTCCTGTGGTAGAGTGAAAAAAAGGACATTCCACAATGTCAAAAATCCGTAATGGGATTGAAACTTACTGCAAGACGCATTATGGTCCGGTAAAGCCAGCATCAAACAATCTGGAAATTTCTTTCCTTTTCTCAAAAATTTTGCTTCTGCGAATTTTCAGCTGAAGATTTATTAACATCGTCCTTAAGCTCGGTACCCCAAAATTGGAACCTCTGATTTTGGCCAATACTTTCCAGTACCTCACCGATTTCGGCTGGACAGAAACTACTGCAAATTCTGACTGATTTACACGAGATTAGTCTGGCGGTGAAATATTGGCGAAAATAAGACACCGTTTGGGGAATATAAATTTGAAAATATCCTTCTGTGCAGCGCCGAAGTAAAACTTACTGGAAAATTCGTTACTGACCGGCAAGACGATTACAAATCTGTGAAGCATTTTGGAAGTATTTTGTTATTGCTCGAAATAGCGAAAGGTGAACACGAAAATCTGGAAATTTTCTTTCCTTTTTTGAAAATTGTGTTTTCCTTTGCTGCGAATTTCTAACTGAAGATTTCGCTCCGCTTTATTGAAATCGTCGCTTAAGCTCGGCTGTCGGAATTGAAATCACGGATGTGGGCCAAATCTTGCCAGTACCTCACCGATTTCGGCCTGACAGAGGAATTACTGCAATATTCTGAATTATTTACTATAGTAAATAAGAGATTGTCCTGGTGGTGAAAACCGCCGAAAATTAAACGCCGTTGTGGGAGTTTGAACATTTGAACATTTCCTTCTTTACAGCTCCTGAGTAAAACTTACTGGATAAATCATTACTGACCGAAAAGACGATTATTTGTTACTGTCCGAAACAACGAAAAGTGAACACGAAGTCGACCCATTGAATCTGAGAAAAACTTGGCGAATATTTTGAATTTTCTACGGCTGGTGAGCTGATCGTTTCGCTCTCGTCTCAGAAGTCTGTTTGACAATCTAAAGAAGCGCGTTTTGGACGGAAATATTCAAAAAGCGTCAAGTGCTTTAAGAAGGCGATGAATTAAGAAATGTTTATTTGGACGGGACTGGCTGGACTTACAAAATGGCTAAATCGTGGTAATTCAAGCCTCTGGATGCCGTGACGACACCCAAATAGGCTTCGCTAAGGATTGTCAACTACGAGATGGCGAATTTGGCGTTGGCAGAGCGCCAAAAAATGGGCGAAAAATTTGAGCGACCGAAGAAACGTCGGCGGCGACTGGGCGGACGGAAAGTGTCATTAGCGCTGCCTCAGCGCGCGGAATGCGGGACGCAAACGGAGGGGCCGAGGGGCGTGGTGGTGTTGCTGGGCGTGACCAAGCGGTTCAGTTGGCGTGAAGACGAGTCGCTGTTCCCCGAGCGCACAGAGTTTTGCAGTCGCTGGTGGAAAGACTCGACATTGTTAACCATCCAAGTGGCGATGGATGCCACGTCCTGGGCTATAATTACGCCGCCCGGGCTCCGCCCCCCAACCATGGAAGAGAGTTGCAAATTGGAACGCCAACGAGTGGCAGTGCCTTTGCGAACCGCTCGGAATCGTCCAAGGCCAGAATGTGGGTGTTGGTCGGCGTGGAAATTAGCTTGGCTCAAGCTGAAGGTGGCTTTCTTCTTTTGACTTTGTTGCTCTTGATGCTCGGGAGATTTCTGCGCGCCATGTGTCGCCATTTGTCATCTTAGGCGATGACTAAATGAATTAATTCGGAGCGGGAAATTATTAACATCTGCTGCGAGTTTTTCCTTCAAGATTTCCCTCTATATTTTTTTTTATTTTTTCTTCTGTTGCTATTTTCCTTCAAGTTCGTCCCTTCAGTGCTTTTGATTTCGGTTGTCCTTTTTTTCCGCGAATTATTTTGCGTTTTAACTTTCATTTTTCTCATTGTTATTCGCTTTCATTTAATTCTTCTTCGTCTATTTGTTCTTCTACTTCTACTTCGTCTACTACTACTTATTATTATTATTATTATTATTATTATTATTATTATTATTGAATTCTTATTTTGGTAAGTTTTTTTAAAATGTTTTGGCTTGTTTCGGGGTTTTCGGGTATAGGATGCCATTCGACCCGTGTTAAGCGAGTACTTGACTCGGTTGAGTCATTTGGCGGGCAATTTGATGAACTGTGGCCCCGTGCTTAATTGGCTGGAATTGGATAACCGTGGACACCGGTTGATTGCGTTGGAAGATGCGGATATTAATACGCCAGCCGTGGCAGCCGCTTACGCGGTACGGCGGTACGCGGCGCAAGCGTCGGATGAAATTTCCTTCGAGGTAAGACGAGCTGGCGGGAAAGAAAGGACCAGGAGCTAAATTTAGTCCTAATTACTGCGCTGTGGTGCGAATTCTTGAGAGGCCTTTGTTTTTTTCCTTGCGTCTTCCGCGAAGAATGTGACAGCTTTATGCGAGTGGGACTTGTTTGGGCTGACGCTACGAGAATGGGTTGTGAAAACAGTTTTGTATGGTGCTGCCACCTAGAGAGCGCATGGCTCAGGCTTGTGCACGACGACAATCTGTCAAGTCATCCAGTGGACGCGATTTCCAGCAAAGATCAGATCGGCGTGGTATCGTAACAAGTCAGGGATCAAAGCAATTTTTGTCCGAAATTTAAGGACCAGATTCAGGCCACCTAGCGGTCAGAGTTATCTTTTAGCGGCCAGAGTTTGGACCTTTTCCAACTCTGTTCTACCGTACTCTCTTTTATGCTATCTTTTAACTTTTGTAGCTTTACTTTTATGGGTACAAAAGAGATCGTAATGATGTAATTATACATACTAATATTCTCTTTAGTACCAGTATATTCCGTAACATTGTAAATTAAAATATATGTATTCATATTTAACAGTGATTCAGTAATATTTCACAATTTTGACCTTGCAGTTTTGTGACATTTTCTTCATGTTTTATAAGAGTACAGATCGACAAGGTTTTCTTAGATAGTGAGTCAGGGAAAAGCTCCAGTGAAACAGGACGACAGAATGCTTATAGAAATTTATTTTATAAATTGAATGAGTGGAATAGGGATTCCTGAAATAGCGATTGCTGTGCAAGCGAAGCACCTGAAACAGTTACCACCCTGATTTGATGTAACTTTTTATTGGTAGTGAAAAGTTGTAAGTACGAAAGGCCATTTTAGTTTGCAATTTAGTTGGGTAACCATGATAGTAAAGAAATTTATTTTTATTTTTGTTCGCATCAAATGATCGTTTTTTTTCCCGATTCGGATCAAAATTTTTATGCAGTTTTGACATTTTGATCCGATCGGATTTGAGTGAAGTTGACGAATGATCGACAGTGATAAAAAATCAGACCATAAAAAAGATCCGGAAGATTGCAATCAGCTTCTGCTTTCCTCGAGGACACCCATTGTTAATCTTATTTGATAGACTCTAGGGGAGTCTAGGAAACGGGTCTTGCAATAGAAATAACGGTCATTGCCAGCTTTAAAAAAATAAATTCTAATGCCGTCTATTTAATACATTGTTTGCAGCGAAAGTAGGCAAATGTCAGTCATCCGTTTCTTTCACCGTTTTTTTTTTACATGGCGGACGTCCTTTGAGTAGGTCGATAGGTCGCATTAATGTATTTTGATAATTTTCTATTGAAGTGAATACTAGGTACTTATTGCTAGTACTTTCGGTACAAATTAAGCCATCCAATTATGTTTATGTATTCAAACCTAACTGTAACATGTAAGGAAGCAGCAGCGAGCATTAGTTCACGCCTGAGCTTTCAATAAAAAAAAATAAGCCATCTAGGAAACACTGTGTTGTAACACTAGTCAAATGTAATCATCCGCCATTTTTTCAGCTGGGTGGATTGACTATAATGAATAGAAATTTTGTACTAACCTCTGTGAGGGTCGAAGGAAATGTTTCTCGTAATCTTTAATCATAGCTGAGTGTCAGTCACGTACCACTTGTTCAGTGCAAACGGAAATCAAGGAAAATCCATGTTGTGTTGTATTTATGGTCTAGGGAACACGTGTGTTTTATCTATGGACTGACAAGCGCAGAGATATTTCTCTGAAATACCTGAATAGCGAGTAGTGTGGGAAATTTAAGTTAGCATAAGTTCGAAAGTTCCCTGCGTTGTGTTTCTTTAAGAATGACCAAGATTCGATTAAATAGTTTTATTAGTACATTTGCTATTTAGGCATCTACCAAAAAAAATACTCGGGGAAAATTTACATCAGTACAGCTTGTTAGGAGAGGCTGAGAGTTAGAAGAACTCTTGTCAAGAGGCTGAGAGTCAGAAGAGCTCTGTCTAACTACACAAAATGGTCACCTTTTATACCCATGAGCAGAGATGGGCGGATCGTGATCCAAAATTGCTTTAGATCACTTCGGATCAAAAAACGGATCATTTGATCCGTGATCCATGATCCGTTATACGGATCGTGATCCGAGAATTGATCTATGACCATGGGTCAGTTTTTCGGATCATGGTCCGCATAAGTGGATCACGGATCATGATCCGTGATCCGAATTTAGTAACGACGG
>JAHZNP010001352.1:0-21085 GCA_020615345.1 Triops cancriformis
CAGGCGAAACCCTGGCAAAGTTATGGAGTGAAAATCTGGTGCTGGATGGCTTCCCTGTCGTCGCAGACTACAAGGAACCTGGGTGCGAACTACCTTTGCCTGACCCTGAGGTTCTCATGGAGCCGAAGTGGTACGCCGAGCATGTCAGAGAATCAAGGTACATGCTGCAAATCGTTCGCTGTGGCGAATCAACCTGCTGCGGTTCTTGGCGTGGTAACTGGAATGGTACAATTCCTGGAAGATTTTTGCTTTGCCCGGTTCCTATATCAAACGTGTCCCTCCCACTTCAACAAAGCGCAGTTCCTAATCAGCCATCAGCCGATTACACAGTTTATCTCCCACTGTTTGCAAACCTTGTATTGGGAAGGGCATTGATAAGGAAGCGAATAATTCTAAATTTTGCTGGCCAAGCGCCGTATGACTAGTTCTGTCCATCCCAAGGCTCTTCTGTTGGTAAACGAACTTGCAGGTAATATGACAAATATTTCAATTTTGATCTGCCTTTTTATCACGCTTTTCGGATTAGGTTCTGTGGGCTATATTTTGCTACCATGAAAAGCTTTCAGTCTCATTTGGCGGCAATTCACCCCAAAAATAACAGGATGACAAAGCAAACCGAGTTCATGGGAGGTCTTACCCCAAGAATGATTATAGATGCTCGTGCTAACGGGGTATTGGTTCAAGCCAGGTCCCAATATGGGGAGAAGAAGTTCGATGGAATGAAACGAAAGGAAATCGCAGCCAAGATGTTGGAAAAATAGTATCAGCAGATCATGGAAGCAAATAAAGGAAAAGATGAGGAACCTCCAAAGGGATTACCGCGAAGGCCTAAAGGCTATTTCTCAGATTGGAGCGGGGGACCTTAGTATGGATGACAATCCTTTTTTCGATGACATGCACCGGGTAATGGGAGATCGTCCTAGCTCAAACCCTGTTGAGGTTCTAGACTCTATGTCCCCGTTTCTTTCACTACCTTCAATGCCTGTGACCCCAGTTGACGATCTGATTGATGAAGACATTTCAGTTTTACGGACTGACACTGAAGGTATTTGCTTCAAAATATACTACTGGAAGCTTATTTCTTTCCTATATTTAGATTTGCGAAATGAATCTTCGAGCTCCTGTGGAATAACGCAGCCTCCGAGGAATTGGGCAAGAAAAGCGATTTCGCTACAATTGAGAGTATCATGCAAGGTTTCGCTGACCGAGATGCCAAATTTTTGGAGCAACAAAGGCAGATCCTAAGCGAAATCAGATCGGAAGGAGAAGGATAGAGCGTTTGGACAGGGAAGAAGAGCGTCTCAAAAAGGATGACGAAAGAAAGGATAAAATGCTGGAGATTATAGCTGCGCTCGTGGCCAATGCCTGTGAAGAAAAGAAAACAGCCCGTTCCCAGAGAAAATAGAAAAACCAGTGTTTCTCGTCATTCCTGTATTAAATTTGCAGTGCAATAAAAGTCCTCGTGCTTCTTAAAACATATCGAAGTTGAAATTAAAACTTCATAAACGTCAAAAACTGGCACTCAAGGCGTTACGTATAATATCGGGCGCATGGCGGCTTGTAGAACAAGAGGATCAGGTACCACGTCGGCCGGTCCTCCTTCGTTTGCAGCCATCTGGAAACACGAGTCAAACAGGTCGCCCTGCTCTTCGCAAATGTTGTGGAGAATGCAACATGCATAGATGACTCTGTTGATCCGACGGATGTTGGTGTCATTTCGTTTCAAAAGACATCTCCATCTACCGTTTAGCTTGCGAAAGGCCCGTTCAACTACCATGCGATTACTGCTCAGAATGTTGTTAAAACGTTCTTTTTGAACAGTAATTGCATGAGTAGGAAAAGGTTTGATAAGCCAAGTTAGGAGCGGATATGCCGCGTCGCCTATGAGGTAATACGGAATGTTGACGCCGTTGACAAGCTTTGTGGTGTCAGGAAACAATGATTTCTGCTTGACAAGCTGGTGAAGTTTGCTGTTAGCAAAAATTCTCGCGTCGTGAACGGAGCCGGGCCAGCCTACGCTAACGTTGATAAATCGGCCAAAGAAACCTACTACAGCTTGTAGTACGATCGTGTAGCTTCCCTTCCTTACGCAGTAATAGTCCGAACGGTGTTCTTTTGGGCCAAAAATCGGAATGTCATCTATAGCCCCTACGCACTGTGGTAGATTTTTTCGTTCGAAGTTTCCAACAGTTTCTTCCAGTCGGCAGTTTTGGGGCATAGTTATAACTGAACTACCCAGGAGAACAACCATGGCATCGCAGGTCCCATGGAAGGCTCGCCATGCTGTTATTCTTCCAATTCCAAATACACCCGCCAAAGTTCGGAACTCGATGTTAGTTCCAAGGCGCCATAAGGTAAGCGCGAGCCGCTCTTCACAAGGAATGGGAATGCGAAAATTTGTCTTCTCTTTCGTTAGCTTCTCCCGGAAAAGATCACACAAATAGTGAAACGTGCGACGAGTTACTATAATGTTCAGTTTCTAGTCTTTGTCGGTCCAGGTATTGTTCCTAGTATGAGTTCAGAATGTGTCATCACGATGCAGCTTCCAGAACGATCGGCGAATTGCTTTTCTTGTTAGGTGTTTTTGATCCAGGCGGAATAAAATGAATGTATGTCTTCTTCTGCGACTTTGGGTAATGTTCGACAGAGCTATTAATAGTTCGGTGTCGCCATGATCAACGTGGATAGGAATACTTGGGGCGAGAACCGATGAAAGAGAATCTAAATTGTACCATAGATTTTACGTACGTTTATAATTATTACATATTGTAGTAGTTTATTACTGTTCCTAGATGACGTGAATTCTAAAGCCAGTTTGTGGATAAGAAGAAATATAGTAGTTCGGTCCATGTCGTGAGATTTATTACAACACTCCGTAATACAACAATCTCTGGCGCGCTTTCTTGTTTACAATTTGTTTTTGCTATATTATATCGTGTAATTCGATTGAACGATTTGCAGTCTGTAATAGCAGGATTTATCGATTCAAGAACCCAACTCGATTACATCTTTCATTTGCCAATTGGGACAGGGGTTGAACTGAACCCGAGTTCAGAAACCCAACACCAGAGGCGAGTTGGCAGTTGAAACACAGCCTAAGTGTCGTACGCGAGGGGGTATTCCACCAAACTCAGCCGACAACTACATCTTGTCCTTTCTATGGTAATATATTCTTAAGTCTTCTGATCAATGATAACGATAACTTTTTAGGTTTACGGGTAATAAAGCGTGTTTACGTGACACTGCGGGGCGTTTTTGGGATTGGTGAAACGTCACTTTTTCGCCAAGTCAACAAAGTTATGGAATTTTTGCTGGAAATAGCACCAACTTATATAGCTTTTCCTCGTACTAATGACGCTAAGCAAAAATTGGCAGATGAATTTCATAAGGTAAGTAATGCTATAGTGTTTTCATTGATTAAACATGCTATGTATTAGGTCGCTGGATTTCCTGGAGTGGTCGGATGCATAGACGGAAGCTACATATCCGTCAGAACACCAGCACGCAAAATACGTTCAACCTATGTCAATCGACACGATCAGGTGTCCGCCACACTCCAAGGCATCTACGATGCCAATAAAGCGTTCATTGATGTATTCACGGGAACCCCAAGCAAGTTTCATGATGACCGTATTTACAAGATATCCATCTCTAAGGACTTGCCTACCATCTCTAACGGCGATTACCATCTACATGGTATGCTTTCAAATCACTTATAAAAAAGTAATATTTTATTTTAGGAGACTCAGCATACCCGCTGTCTGAAAGGCTTATGACGCCACAAGGATTTTGGGAACCAAACCCCCAATCGGAAACTTAGTTCAACGAGGGTGCTTAATGAGAACGCATTTGGCATTCTCAAACAACGATTCCGGCAGCTTTTCCATCTACAGTTCCATAGTGTGGACAAGGATCTCAAAGTTTATAATTTCATGTTGCGTACTACACAATTTGTGTGTTCGTAATAACGACATCGAATTCGAAACTATCCCTGAAGAAAGTAACGTGGGTGTATATAGCCCGGACGCATGTAGAAGAGTAGATGTAACGCGGCAACGTGGAGAAATAAAACGAAATCGCCTTGCCATGTAAATGGCTACGTAAAAGAATTTACAGCCTTAAATCTGGAATGTTTTACAATTAAGTAACTGAACTGCAAAAAGTATAGCAAAAGTTTGTATTCTAAACATGTGAGATTGTTCGACATGTAGTATGACATTCCAAAGGCATGACAATACGCAAAAACAATTTGTCAGGATATTTTGACTCCCTGGGATAAACATGGCAAACTTTGGTTTCACATCAGTAATGACTTGGTCACATATAAGGTAATACTGAACAGAAGGAACGGCAGTAACAATCACAGTCGGATCATCAAATCACTGTAAGGGTCAGTTGACGTAGCAAAAGAACTTACGCTTTCTTATTTTCCAACAGGGATCTTATCAAATCAAGGCGCTCTTTGTGGCGCTTGTACTTCTTCTCCTCTTTCTTTCGGTTTTCTTCTTGCTTTTCTTTCTGGAGATCCAGTATTAATTTCTGCACTGTTGAATACTTTGATTTCTTTCTCAAAGGCTCCTCATCTGAGCTTGAGCTGGGAGGTGGAATTTTTTCCTTTGAAACATCTTTTTGCACCACACTCTCCTTATGGATAACATCACCATTTCCTCTCCTAAATTCTGGTTCTATGGAATCATCCATGGAAGCAATTTTGGCCAGTTCTTTTTCAAACTCTAAAGCCGTCCTTGTATTTTTCGTCTGCTTGTTTTGGTCGAGTGCTCTTTTCTTCAGTTTCAGTAGGGTTTTGTATGGATTTTCACATTGGATGCTTGTTTTCTTCGATGAAATTTGTGACAAATCTTCTGATATACTTTGCCACATACATTTTTTGTTTTTTAACAGCTTCAATGGACCAATTTTGTCCATGTATTCATGGTATTTTTGAAGAAGAAGATGAGTCTCCCCTTCCGTCCATTCGTTCCTGGCTCCACTTCAGGGGCCAGGAAGTAAATCCTCCTCCGTTTCAGTTTCCAGGATTCCCAGATTAACTAATGACTGTCTCGGTAGCGACCGGATTTGATATTGCCCTGTAATACATACGGTTTACAATAAATAAATAAATGAAAGTAAGCGGAAACAATACCGTCCACTACGAGACTGCAGAGGAATTCGAGGCCATTCATAACTACATTTCCACTCTTGTTTCTAACAAAATACTGAAAATCAACATTGGATGCCTCTGAAGACATGTTGACACATGTGAGGGTGGCGTCTTCCTTTGGGAACTCGGTTTTGGGACAGGCTGAGCACCATGACGACACAGTGGTTAAAATTCAGTTCCTGGTTCAGCACTGAAACGCCACTCAGTGTTGCCAAAGGAAAACGCCATAAGTAAAACACAACGCAGGAACAATTCAATTCAGAACACTACCCAGAGGCGTCGCGCCGTGGGGGGCCACCCCCCCCCAAAAAAAAAAAAATTCAAAACCGGAAGTTCCAACTGAGACAATTATGCAGCGTTGTGCACGTATGCGAATATGTTATTGTGCGTTAGTGTGTATAGAGTCGTAGACAGCCTTACTTGCGTACGTATACTAGTAGACATTCTAATGTAAGCCCCGCTTGTACAGGCTGTTCATAAGGAGAGACCAGAGAACTAATCAGCATGCAGCCAACACCAAGAGACGCACCTGTGCATAAGAATCCAGTCAGATATATTGGATAGAGACAGCCCCCCATTCCTCGTACATCAACGTGTGCGTATGTGGACAAGTGACTGTCAGCATGAGAGCGGGATGGTCTTTGCCTTGTGCAAATGTCGAACTAAGTAGCCCACCCCCATGCCATTTTGAGACTGCTACTCGATCCACGCCATGGCTATTGGACAATACAATACGAAAACTTCATTGGTCAACAAGGATACAAATTGCAATCTCTTTCTCCTAGGCGTCGTCGCAGAGAGGCAGAGAGCAATTGCGTGTGCATGCTATATATAGCTGGTTTCTTATTTCCTCAAGCAGGCGGTTTCATTTCACTACAGCCTTCCTCTTTTATCGTCTCCTGTGAGACAGGACAACTGGAACAGGCTGCCATGGATAAGTTTCTGATTAACACTCCGTCAACGTCAAGTGTTCGAGTTGCTCTGCCTGAATGTAGAGCACCAGTTTTACCACTTGAAGAGTGAAGGCCATGAACCTCCTTCTACCCTCCTGAAGAAGTCACTTCATTGTTCCTGTTGGTCGTCACGCAAGATATGAATATATCAGGTAAGTAGAGTGTAGAGAAAAGAGGTGCTGAAAGATATCCCATATCTCTAATAATTCCTGTTTGTAGACGGGGACCCATCCGACCGGAGAATTCCATGTATCCAAAGACGAGCTTCAGTGGAAAGCAGCGAAGCATTCCAGTGAAATGGTACTGTGACAGGCCATGGTTGGAGTACAACGAGCCGAAAGATGCTGTCATGTGTTTTCCGTGTCACCTCTTAGGAAAGGATAAATACGACCCCACATTCCAAACAGTGGGGTTTCGGCTATGGCCAAAGGCGTTCGAATCTGGACGTGGCTTTGCCAAACATTGTAAAAGCCAACAACATTTAGAAAATATGGAAAGCTGGAGCACTTGAAGAACCGTCCAGTTGATGCTCAGCTTGACGAAGACCGCAAACGGAAGCTAGAACTGGGCAGTAAGGAGCGCCAGCAACGGCATGCCATTCTACAACTCCTGGGTATCACAAATACTCTGGTATGGCTACGTTTACCATTCCGTAGACATTACGAGAGCTCTGATTCGTCCAATAAGGGTGCGTTCGTGGAGACTACTGAACTCCTTTCCCGCTGGATTGAGGATTTCGCGACTCATCTGAAGAAAGCGAAAGAAAACCCAAAAGGATATTCAAGCTACACTTCTCCACCATCTCAAAATTAAATGATCCATGCGAGTGCCGAGGTGCGAGAGAGGCAATTACTGATGAAATTCGTAAGGCGAAATACTTTGCCATTTGCCTTGATACCACACCGGACTGCAGCAAAGAAGATCAACTCTCCTTCGTCGTTCGCTTCATTAACAAGAAGGAAGAAGTAATCGAAACCCTCTTTGACATGATCCACGCAGTAAAATGCATACGCTGCGAGCCTCTTTGCCGATCTAGAGCGTCTGCTGGAGCATCACGGATTATCTTCTGAAAATGTTCGCGGACAGGGATATGATGATTGTGCGACGATGGCAGGAAAATATAGTGGTGTTCAGGCATGCGTCAAAGAAGCCTCGCAAAAGGCGCACTTTGTGAACTGTTTCGCTAACCGACTCAACTTGGTGGTTGTCAACATCTGCTCTAAGCTCACAACGGCACGGAATTTCTTCGGAGTTGTGGAGCGCCTTTACTCCTTCATAGAAGGTTCTACGAAACGTCACGGCCTTTTCCAAGATTTCCAAGCTCAAATGACAGAGGGAGCTGCATGGGACAACTCACGAACTCTGCATGTTGTGAACAACACGCGATGGGCGAGTCGGATTGACAACTGCCAGGTACTGGCGAAAACAATCACAATGGTCAAAGCTACTTTCCAACATATTACAGAAGACCAGACCTTTGGCAGAGAAACTGCTGGCGAAGCTCTGGCCCTAAAAAATCTCTTGATTTCGAGTTTTGCCTCTGTCTGACAGTGTTCAGCGACATGCTCTCCCTTTGTAATGTTGTCTCCAAACAGCTTCAGCGGGAATTCACCAACATCGCCGTCGCGTCAGCACAATTGGAAGCTCTTATCGCAGAACTGGAAGACAGAAGGACGGATTCCCAGTTTCAGAAGTACTGGGAGGATGCTGAGAGGACGGCCGAAAGCATTGATTCCGCCTTCGAAAAACCCCGCAGCGAAAGGTATCTCGAGTCCTTGGTATATGTTATATTGCTTATATCTCGAGGTATAATAAATTTCTCGATAGCTAAGTTTCCCTTTTGATTTATTTTAACAATTATTGTCTTTCACGTGGTTCACTCTACCCTTTATTTACTTTTCGAAAGCAGTTTTGATTTCCGAATTTAACCGACGACAGCTACAATTTTATCGATTGGGCTTTCTGACCAATTTTTGGGTGGTACACCCCCTACGTGGCCTAGGGTACTTTTCCAACGAGATAGGTGATGTTCTGACAAGGTCTTACGGTACATAACCCAAAGGGGGAAAAGTGTGTGTGTGTGTGTGTGTGTGTGTAGTTTGTAAAGTGAAAAAAAAATAACCCCCCATAAAAAATAACAACTTAGCACCATGCAGAATATTTCTCGTGTCAGTGCTCTGTGCGTTGTTTCCTGTGGAAGGCTCCTTCAATTGGATACTGCCAACGACGTCAGTACCCTATTCTTTTCAATCTGCTTTGACGTAGTCCGTGACCTTTGCAGAACGAGGTAAGTACCGATTTTTCCCAATTGAAGGTTCAGAATACAGTGGTAGTTCAAAGGGAAGCAAAAGGAGACAGCTTCTTGCTGAACAGATTGCTCCTGGATAGGAAGGCTCTGCAACTGGGGACAGGATGTCAGAAAAGTCTTTTTCCCCCTCCGCAAAAGTTAACTTTGAAGCATAGGAGGGGACTTTTTAACCGAGCTAGGGAGAAAAGGGGGGGAAAGGGTGCCTTTGGTGGAGCCGATTGCTCCAGGCTAGACACACGAAAGAATTATGACAAATAGCTTGCGCGAAGCCAGTGCCTCCGCTTAAAAGACTGAAGGTCAAACCTAGTGTAAGAGACACATAAAGGACAGGAGAGTAGCTTGTATCGGAAAAATATCCCTCATGCGTTGGTAAAATCACACATTGAATTTTCTTGGTTAAGAAAGTCACAGGTATTGTTTTAATCCTGTTCTCTAGGTACAGAAAAGGGTATCATTTACGGGACCATTGATGCTATAAACACTGAAGGAAGGGGGAATTGCTGGGTGGAAAGGTCTTTCGTACGAGGCCTGTAGCTCTATACACATATCGAAGGGACAATGTTAGTTAAAACCCCTTTATCATGCACAAAGGTGCCTCTCAAATGCATTCGTTTTACCATCGAAATTGGTCCTCATCTGAGGAGGGTCTTCAACGTCTGCTTTCTGTAATAATAAGAAAAGATAACGAATCTGGGAAGCCCAATCAATTTACCAATACCTTTCGAAAGAGAGTGCGCCCCCAATAGTTGTCAAATTACAATGCCTTTACAAGTTTTTCAGTGCCATCTCATCATGTGTCTGTGTGTGTGTCAGGGTTGCCAGATGGTTTTTTTCTAAACCAAAAATAGGAAAAATGGTTTGTTTTGAACTGCTTTGGTTTAGGAAAATTTGGTTTGGTTTCTTGGTTTGTTTTTGGTTTGTCGGGAAAATTAATCGGAATAGATCTGAGGTTGCAAATTAACCTACTTAAAATGGTCTCCGATTCGATAAATCACTTTTTGCCTTCGGTTTCTTGTCATGGTTTGTATTTCGCGCTTCGTAAGGTATGGTGTACCACGTCTGACCCTTGTATCGTACGTCCTTTAGCTACTGTGCTAAGGGTACGGTGCACCTAACCGTGGTATAGGGCAATCGCGTGGTTAACGGCGCCGGCGATTTTACCCTAATTGTTCAGTATTTCATTAAAGAATCTCAACAGTAATGTTTAAGATCATAACGACTAGTGCATCTCGTCGAGTTTTTACTAAAAAAATCTCTGGTCAATTTTTAAAAAGCCAATAAATTTCAATTTTTTTTGGGGGGGGGGAAGCGTGTTTGAATAACGGCCCCAAAGGTACACTAACGCAACTTTTACCTAGTTTATTGGCGAAAACGGAACTTTTAAATTCGTCAGTAAGTTTCGGACTAACCCCATTAAAAGTATTCTGAAATTATCTAGGTGATAGCTCGGAAACTAAAAGTCGGATTTGAATTCTGTTTTGAATAAATACATACTTTTAAGTGGCTCTAGTGAACCTCATGATCGAATGTTTGCAGTTACTTTTCTTTTTTTAAAAAAGAATTGCCTAGCATTTTAAAACTTTACGTTTTTTTAAAGAAACAAAACAAAAAACTCGAGGAAGTGCACTAGATGTATGATGCAAAACTTTACTGAAGAGATTGTTAAATGAAATACTGAGCAGTTTGGGCGAAATCGACGGCACCATTGAACACGCGACTGCCCTATATCACTGCTAGGTGCACCGTACCCTTCAAGCATTCTCTTTTACGTGAAATTTTGTTCGCGATGTACAAAGATAATTCATATGGTTCTCGATTCCCGACAAATAATCAAAAGTTGAACTGAGTCAGGATTTATTAATTTTTACTTCACAACTAGTATAAATTTAATCATGAAAATGTATTAGAAAATAGTCCGCAGTGGTGCCGCGGAAGTTTTTCACAATCAAGTTAAGTGATTTACTTAAACTTTAGCTATTTTAACACTTTTTATAATTTGTGGTTTATTTTTGGTTTTGTATTCGATCACCGTGGTTTGTTTTTGGTTTGTTTTTCGGGTTCACTTGGTTTGCTGACTGGAAAAAAATCTGGCAACCCTGGTGTGTGTTTTGGGGGGGAGGTGAGGGCAACTAATGTAAAGTAAAATCGTTCTATTAGTGCTTGTATTGGCGGCTTTTCCCTTCCGCGCGCCTTTATATTTTCAGTCGTACAATCGGCGTAGAATGGCCAAGAAAATGCAGGGAAATGATGAGCAAACTTGGCCATTCAAGTACGTCTGTTGGCAACGTTGGTGAGAAAAGTAAGAGAAATCATACATAAATTATTCATTTTCGGAATCCCTTAAGAGTAGACCGGTAGTAATAACCGAAGGAACAAATACAGGTGAAGAAATGGTTACATGAAAATAAGCGCTACACTTTCAGACCTACTTACGAATATGAAGAACAATGTAGATCTTGAAAGTTCCAAAACTTCCTTACCATTCAATCCATGTAAAATTGGACTCGCTATTGATGGATAGATACTGACAGAACAGGTACCCAACTTTGCCCTCGCGACGCCCTTGGTCGCATGCAACTGAAAATGTCGCATGCGTTTGTTCTAGAAAGTATTTCATGCAAGCATATGATATTTTTTCCTCGTTTCCTTATTTGAGTTGTCATTGATTGTCCCATGTGTGAACCGTTAATGAACTTCGTTTCACGTGCATAAAGTTCAGGTAAAGTAAAATGTACCTTTGCCCAAAGAGAAAAAAAGGGGCATGGAGTGACGCCAAGTCTGAAGACTGGCTCCAGGCCTACGAGAGGTCGAATACCGCATGCTTCACCCTATACTATTACTCAAGTGTTAAGTGATCGCCTACAAATGGCGTCACCCAAAAAGCGCGAATTTTTTACCCATCCACCCCTCGGTCACTTGTCGTCACGTTTGCCGTCACCCCACCCTCTAAAATGGCGCCATCACCTGGTTGACCCCTCTCACAAATTAAAAACGGGGAAACAAAATAGGAAATCTTGTGTATTACAAAAGATTTCCTATTTTTTATTATTATTCAAGTAATGCGTAAAATTGGTTTGCACAGAATCACCACTTAAGTTTAGAGTTACAGGGCGGCGTCACTTTCTCGCCAACCCCCTCCCACCCTCTCGCGCCATCTTTTAGTGAACCCACCCACCCTCTCCCCGGGTGGCGCCATTTGTGGACGGATCCTAAGGAACAAAAGGCTATAGCTGACGGGTAGTCGTGTCTGGCCTTAGTAACTAACCAGTTATCACAACCATACCCCACCGTGTAAATAACTTACGTTACAATAAACTAGATCTTATAATTGACTTGGACATCAAGTCACTCCAACTGGCAGCTACGTAAAAGCCGGTGTTCCCTTTTACATTGTAACACAATTCCCTGAACGCAAAATATTTTCCAACCCTAAACGACTATTAATGAAAATGTATGTCAAGAAGCAAATGCAAAACATAACTTAAACTGGAACAGGTAACTTTTCAGCTACGTGCTCTAGTACATCTTCAATCTTAAACCGCCAGTTTTCAGGTAATTTTGCAACTATGTTCCATTGTTCGCCGTGACGAGGTTCGGCTGCGATGCACCGTTGTTTCACTTCCTGCTGTTGCTCCTACATATCAAATGAATAAAATATTTTAATAGTTGTATTATTATTTAGTTTCAAATAAAAATATTTTGTTCAAGGAAATAAAATAGCACTTTTAACACTTGTCACAAGAAAGGAATTCGTCACTGCATTCAATATATATTTACCTGAGTGCCATGTATGAGTTCAAATTTGTAGAAATAAGCCCAAGCGTCCCCAAAATCAGGATCAATTTTTATCGTGCGCTGAAACCATTCTCGACATTTCTGCAACTTTCTTTCCGTCCAGAACAGTCTAAAAAACAGATTGTTACAAACAATCATACTCACACAAAAAAGTTACTTAGAGACGGCCAGAAGAACATTAGGATCATGTTCACATTTCTTGAGCGCGTCCACGCTTTTTGTTTTCCTCTGCGGTCGCGGTTCCATAAAGATTGACTCCGCCCACAAAATTCCGGCCGTCGGACACTCTTGCAAGGCTACACAATAAGAAATAAACGAATAAATAAAATTAACAGCAAGATTGTTCTGCAGGGCTAGGTGGTCTTGTAAGGCTAAACGAAAAAAAAAATAAGATAAAAAAATAAATGGCAGAAAGGTTAAATTGCCTAAAAGCTAAACAAACTATAAGTAAAGTTGAAAAAAAAGACAAAGGCTCACAATTTTCTCACAATGGTCTAAAACAAGCCATTACCTTTAGCAAGCATTTTGGATGCGATATCCTTCAAACCGGCTCTCATTTCAAGCCTGATTCCCTCCAACCACAGTTGAGCATTATGAGGATTCTTGAGTCTTGCTTTTTCTAACACCGAGCGCGCTTTGGTAGCAAATCCCAGTTTTTCTTCCAAACGTGACAGCAAAAGCCACAATGGAATAGAAGTCGGGCATTTTTTCAACTATAGCGAAAAAGTCGTTTAGGGTTAACAAGAAACACTTCTCAACTTCTTTCGATTCTTCATCGCTTTAGGACTTACTCCCGCATTGTAAGTACTTCTCGCATCATTGATCCTGCCTAACTGGTGTTCCAGCTGGCCTTTCATCACCCACAATTTGGCGTAATCCGGAAAACTCTTCAGACCTTCGTCCAGCAACTCCAACGCCTTTTCCAGGTCGTTCAACTGCCATTCTAGCTTGGCAGACTTCATCATTACCCTAAGCAAACCTTCATTAAGCAGGTTTACATGAACAGGGCGACTGGAGCAAGTTAACCCAATAGGCAGACTTGATCCAAACAACTCGCGCCAAATCGATTTTACTCGCGCAAGTTGATTAAGGCAACGAGGAGGAGTTTCAGTTGTTTTCCTCGTCATTGCCAACATGAATTCAAAAACGATCTTGCTACGAATGTACTGATATACATTGATATATATTGATACACATAATTAGCATATTGCTGTTCACTGATAAGACAAACTAACGTACTTGGCACTCCTTTTTTTAAACTATTCTTCTTCCACGTTTTTCTGTCTTAATGACATCTTTGGACAGCCGGTCACGCTTGTCATACAGATTGCGATTCATAATTACTTAATTCGGTTAAAATTAATTAGTTTTTCTTCAAATGACATCCTCACAAGTAGCACACGTAAGTCGAAAAGACGTCTCGTTCTGACGTACGTCGTCGTCCCGCGACGTTCCCGTAAAGTCCGGGCGACATCCATTTGTTCATCGTTGGAGATGTTGTCCTTTGACGCACAGTTTACGTCAGAAAGCAACGTTCTATCGATTTGAATTTGAACTTCACGATACCCTGAGCTTGCATCGAAGCTACAGAGACAGGATATAAAAGAAAGTCTATTGGCTGAGAAAACTAAGCGACTTATAAATGCAATGACAGTAAACAAGAGCTAATCGTTTTTACGTAAGCCTCAAACAACAATTATCCATGGACTAGCTACGTCATTCTTTTACTAAACCAAGGCCAAGAAAGTTAGCTCTTCGCGACGTTTCCTCAACCTGAAAGCGACGTCGAGAAGTGACGATAGCTTTCAACGTCGGCGACGTCGTTTCGACCAATTTTCGACCATATTGTGCTACTTCATGAAAACGAATACGGGAAAATGTTCGGGAAAAAAGGTAAACAAAGTGATAGCCCACCTATTCCCTGATTGGTTGTCTAAGAAACTAAAGCGCGATAAGTCAAGGCCTGTTAGCTGTCTTAAGTCAGCGTTTTCGCCCTTTCTGCGCATGCGCAAACGGTTAGTTGTATATGCTGACTAAGAAGCCCTGTTCATGTAAAGCAGGCTTAACACTTTTAGCCTATCTTTTCTTATTTTAGTTTGTGACGTCTCTTCGACATTTCGCTTACCTTGGAGTCGGAGCGCTGGCCCTCGCCTTCGCCAAAAGCTTACGGGAGCGTTCATACTCGCAATTTTCTGACTCCAACTTTACGGCAGCCAACCAAATCTCTTCGGAGTTAGGATTAGCTTGGAAAGCCAGTGATAGGATATTACGAGCTGCCGGCACATCTCCCTACGTAAAAGTAAATTAGCAAAATATCTTTTTAATATAAGTTGGACATAAGACTGAATAAAAACGGAAATGGAAAATACATGAAAATACAAAAAGTTACTGAGTCAAATCATGACTTGTATTTAATATAATACTTTAATAATATAATATTGTTTTACATTATAACAATTTTAAAAAGCGAAGCGCTAAAAAACTGCTAAAGCGATATAAAAAAAAGCTAAATGAGAATCGAATGAACGGGTAACATCAAATGTAGTAAAATAAAAAACTCAGAAATACAAAAGATAAATAGCGGAAGATGACGGAAATAAAAAAATACGTATACAACGATTAACAAGGAAAGGAGAACTCGATCTTACAGTCATCCATTTAGACTTGGCTCCCATAAGCCACAACACTTCGGCTTTGGGACAATGAGCCACTGCTTTTTGCAGCAATGCTTCCAAGGACTCCCTGGATCCATGGTCTTTTTCAAAGTACGCAGCCCGTAGCCAGATGGACTTCTTATTCGGAAACGTGGTCAACGCATGGGCATAGACAGCTCGCGCGCATTCAAACGCTCCTGCGTTTGCACACTAGAAAATAGGAGAATCAAATTTTTATTTTCAACTATTCTTCTGTCTGAACAAATGTTTGTTTCTTTACCGTTTCAGCATCTTCAAGCCAAGTATGCTTACGATCTTCTTCTTCCACTCCACAACCAATGATAGCTTTGACGATGGCTTGACATGTTAATACCGAACCTGATTTTTCGGCGTCCATTGCTTCTTTTAACCATTGTTCACGGTTAATCTCCACTCCATTGACCGTCAAGGACGACAATGCTGAAAATTTTCAGCAAAACAGAAAATAATATAAGCAGGTTACAGTATGTTACTGAGTTTT
This sequence comes from Triops cancriformis, assembly GCA_020615345.1. NCBI lineage: Eukaryota > Metazoa > Arthropoda > Branchiopoda > Notostraca > Triopsidae > Triops > Triops cancriformis. The sequence goes on from JAHZNP010001352.1 coordinate 15,392, forward strand.
AGATACGTAAAGAGTCATAACACTGTTATATAATAACACGTTTCGACACTATTTCGATTTTTCTTCGTGGTAGCTTGTAACAGAACTTATTAGACACATAACAATAGGAACTAACGAAATAAAAACAAAATGTAGCTAAAGGTAAAAAAAAATAAAGACTGAAAGTAAAAAAAAAATTAGTAACACAAAAACCTCGTGGGAAGTACCTCTTTCAATGATTTTCTCCACCATGGGCGTATTTCCATGGGCTTCCTCGAGTTTTGCAGCAGTGATCCAAATCTGCCGATCAGTAGGGATATTTTCACGAGCTTTATTCAACACTTTACGCGCATTGTCGTAGATTTCCAAGCGGGCGAGGGCTAACCAGAGCTCTACACTGGTCGGGCAGCACTCTACTGCACGGGAAAGCAAAATTCTTGCATCATCTGGCTCTTCCATCCCCACAGCCGCTTTCCAAAGCCGCACTGAGTTGGGAATGTGCTCCAAAGCTTTGCGGTAGACACGTCGCTTCGCTTTAGCATCAAGCTCCAGCTCAGCGGCTTTGATCCACACACGCACGGATTGCGGCAGATGCCTAACCGCCTAGATAAATCAGGTTTTTCTCTATTAAGTATAGCGAACTATTGGTCCAAGCACTGGAAACTCAACCTGTGCAATGACAGCTTTGGCTGTATCGGGTGGTTGCAGTCGCGCAGCTTCGAGCCAGAGATCCTCGGACTTGGGACAAGCTTCACAGCCTTTCATAATAAGATTACGGGCCGCTTGTAACTTGCCCGTAACTTCTTCCAAACGTGCCGACGCCACCCAGGCCGGAGGATGGTTTGGGTTAGTTTCGCGCACGGATTTCAGCAGCAAACGCGCCTTTTTAATGTCACTAAACGAGACAACGCAGGATTGTTATAACTTTTATACGCGACAACAGGTGAAACACAAAGGCAAAAATAAGACTATAAATATATAGACAGTATGTAACATTGAACATTAATAAAAATATATAAAAATACAATAATATAATAAAACAAGAATAACTTGAACTAAGAATGAGTACAGATAATGGAAATGTTAAGAACGGATTCGGAATGCTAAAAAGAGGAATTAATAGACGAGATAAATTTCAAAGACACAAATGTTCAACAAAACAATGAATTGTGCGAAAATAAGCTATAACTTGGCTTATTATTTTGTGTGTCAAAATAACCATGAAAGGTAAATAAAAATAAATTATGAAAATTCGCAAAAGATAAAACTATTTTTTAGTACGAACAAACAGTACAACAATGAATGGGTAACCTACTGAAATTAAAAAACAATAAAACAAAGAACTAAACGTAAAAATGTAAAACGTATAATATATGTACAAGAAACTAGCAGGATGCAAAAATTACGATACTATTACGAAACATTCTAGCATTTGAGTAGAGTAAATGAATAGATATCACAACGTCTCTTTACTTCCCTCAATAGAGAATTACGACTACTACGGCGTTTCGGATACAACTTACGGAAATAATCCACTAAATGGGGCACATACCTAATATCTCCTCCGTAGGTTGGGATCATGCTCTGTAAATCGGTTAGGTAGCCTTTGGGATCGACAACCGTTTGGCCTGACACGGAATCGGACACTTGATTGAGCTTGATATCCATCAAAGTATTACGAGCCTGACCAATTTTCCGTAAATCCAAATCTCCCGTAGGCGTCAACATACCTGGACATTAATAAGTAAAAACAAAATAAGCACAACACCCTGAGTTAAACGTTTCAACGTAAAGTACCGGTTGCTATTCCGGGTGTGACGGAAGCTAAGCCACTTTTCGGATCGATGCTTGTTATTGTTTCTCCGCCCATATTTCGCATAATAACTGAATCCGGAACTGGCGTAAACCTAGCAACGAAAATTTCAGCTACCTGATATGGTCATATAAAATTTGCTAGAGAAAATATTGCAAGAGAAATACTTCGAAAACAAAAAACGCCGTAAATAAATCGAATTAGGGCAAAAAATAATCTTTAAAATAGGAAAAGAATTTGAGAACAGCACTACAATAAAGAACCTAATGGGTAGTAAACAAGTACAAAAATAAACTCAAAAAGTACTCAAATATTTTGTTTAAAAAAAGCAAAAAAGTTAACATAAAATACTTTTCTGTTCTTGTATTGCGTTGCTTTCGGTTTCTGGCGTCACCGACTTCAGGAATATTTTTCCATTCATCTTCGGACACAACAGTAAGGTCACGTTTGAGATCTGAGAATTGTTGTTGGATTTTGGGTCTCTCTTGGCGATACTTCTCCAACTCGGCTATTAAAAAAATTTTACGTCGACCAAACCAATGCATCAAAAAGCTCAGGCGCGTTACCTTTAAGTTTCTTTTCGCGATATTCTTTGCGCTTTTCATCCATTCGCTTGTCAATCGCTTCGTAAATGGCGTCTGCTTCTTCGTCATCTTTGTCGTAAGGATCTTTGCTGAACAACGAGCCTCCGTAACCCGTAAACTGATGTTTAACAATGATAGATTTATATATAGGGCTTTAATATACGACACTCTGTTAAACTAGTAGCTATTACTCTACGAAAAATAACCATTTACTTCATCGTAGTTGGCGTCATTCAAATCTTCTTCTTCTTCTTTCTCCTCTTCTTCGTCTTTTTTCTTCCTTTTCGCAGGCGTCGGATGGCGATCATCAGGTACGTCATTGGCTTCTCGGGCAGGACCAATATCTGAACGAGTGGTGAAACCAGTAGCACTGAGGAGATAATAAAACCCTTTATTTACATGAAAGAGTGAAAGGAATTCTGGAACATTACCCTCGGCCAACACCGGCTACATAGCCGCTAGGTGCTGGTAGACCCAAAAACTGCTTTTTCTTTGGATTAGACAATGAAGGAGGAAACGACGCCATGATAAGGAAGTAGTATTAGTATTTACGGAGTCAAATATTCAGGTTTCGAAACACTACGACATGAAGCGACTAAATGATGCCTTTTTTGCGGAGCAGATGAAGTACGCTTTTCTGGTTCAGGCCACTAGAGGCGCTGATAAGAATAATAACAGTACGAGTTTCTGTTCGCATTAGTCGCACACGTGGGAGGTGATGTTGAGGCTTAATTTGTTAATTAGGTGTATTTTTACGCCAGTTAGGATGTGGTACGCAAATACCACGATATGGGCACCTTAGCTTTAACATAATATAGCCCTTGTAGCCTTTATTTGCCTTAGAGCTTGAGTAGTGGAGCATGCCTGCTCCACAATAGTCAATTTTTCTCATTTAAATACTTTCTGATGTTACCTACCTTTAAAATCTCTTTTGAACATAAGGAAAAAGTCAGTGTGTTTACGAACATAATTATGTATATATTTTTCTTGTACAGCGCAATTAGTACAGCGCAGTTAACGTAAAAATTATAGTTTGTCATATTAAAAAAGAACGAGGCAAACAATTGTGTACATTACGTATGTATAAAGTAGTCAAAATGGGTCGCCTGTAGGCATCTATGAGCCAGGCACTTGCTACGCAATAGGCATTTCCCTTCCGTTATACCCAACTATCATATATAACATTGGTAGCCCCGGGTGGTTTGCTCCGCAAAGGCATCTTTCTTGGAGCCCAGTCCTTCGCATGCTGGAGACCCTGCATTAGACTATGACTTCTATTGTACTTCGCCCTCGTTAGAGTGCAGCACATATTGAGGTCACGTGGTAACTTTGCTCCGTAAAAAAGGCATCTATTATGGCGTTTTTCCTTGGGAGCACTGGTTGTGCTTTTTTGGCACTGAGCGCGAACCGCATGTTTCCTTGGGATCCCGCGCGAGTTTCCTGGCACTGGGCGTGTTTCCATGGGAGAGTGCACACCCTGAAGTAAACCGAGTTCCAGGTTTTGGTGCACTGACTCTTTCGTCAGTGCTAGGGTTTGGGTGCTTTATTTTTGGCGCCAAACATGAACCCAGAAGACCAAGAAGCCTTACTTTTTCCTCTTCTAGAAGAATAAATCTCATCTTCAAGCTCCAGTAGTGAAAGTGAAGAGGCACTGGCTTTATTTCTTGCGGACTATGGAATTCCAAGACCGAAAATTTCAAATTATGAGTCTATAGTTCGTTTGTATTGTGACGAACAGGTATATAATGTGCTTTAAAATAATATGTTTATGCAAGAAAACAAAATGTATATGCAAGAAAACAAAACGCTGTTAGATTTGCTTCAGCCATGTTAACAGGATAAGCCCTTCAAAATTTCGTCCGCTCAAGTTTGGCGCGCTTTTCCTTGATCTACGTTCGGAACCAGTTGAGTGCCATGATGTCACAGGGTGGAAAACTGGGAAACCAATGCAGCACCTCAGAAGCACTCAGTGCTGCTAAGGAAAAACGCCATTAGTCTCTTGTACTACGGCAAGCTTTGCACAACACAAACACAATCATGCAGCTACGATAGCCAGTGCGTTTAGTTGTGGAACGCCGAATGGACCACCCCAACAGAAAAGTGAACAGCGAGCAGCGAAGAACGCGAAACAGACTTTACTATCAGCGAAGAACTACTACATTTCTTCAGACACTTTCTCGAAGAGAAACAGTTATATTTCAAACAAAACTTTGGGTGATAGGTTTTCAAGAAGGCTTTCGGCGAAATTTCCAGCAAATTGCTTATAGAGGGAAAGCTTGAGTTTCCGTCCCTGGCTTAAACTCCTCCAAACGCATTTTTAGCACTATCACGTACAGTACTCGTCATAAAAAACGACTCAAACAAACCGTCGGGTGCCTAACGGCCCGGCAGTTGCGCGAGCGATGTTCCTCTTTTCCGTCTTTCGAACGTTTTTGACCCGCAACAAGGCTTCCTCACAGTGGCTTGGGCCGTTAGCAATAGGATGGTTTGTTTGGGTCGTTTTTTATGACGAGTACTGTACAGTTATCTAGTGTCGCCTATCGGAAATTATTTTCCTAACTGCTATAACAGTTGCTGGTAAGTATGCTTTCATTCTGGTTTGCGATTGTTAAGTGACTTAATTTTAAAATTACATGACTGCCAGACTTTTTAGACCTTCTCTTTTATCTCTTATAGAATCGAAATGCAAGATCACGAAACAATCTTATCCAATTTCTTACTTAGAGGAGAATTAGGGCAACCGTAATATATCACAATAGGAAAAATATGAATCATGGACTACGGGTATTTGGAGATGTAAGAGAATCTAAGCTTCAATAAACAACGCATATCGCTTCCGCTTAAGATATTGATGGAAAAAGAACAAAGATCCTATAATGAAAACTATAGAATTGATAAAGGTGTTTGAATTTAGCACACAGTTTTTTAGTTTAGTGTTTTTGTAATTTAGAGTTTTAAGAAATTCGCGCACCCTTCTTATTAAAATAAAATGAAACGATGCCGAGGACACGAACTCCGAACTGTCCATCCAATTTAAAAGATTTAGAAAAGTCTATACGAACGCTATTTATTGTCCTAGTCCGAAGGCAATTTTTTGTCGCATATTATGAAACGTGAGAGACAGTGGCGTAACCAGGTTTTTTTTTTGGTACGCACTTTCAGGATTTGGCGCCCCTAGTTCACTTCCTCCATAAGTAATTTAAACTTAAAACGCATGCTTATAAATGACTCAAACACCGACAACGAAGTACTTGAAAAGTTAGTTTAATATCACTGGGTTAACAATCACAGGCAGAAATCAATGTGTGATACATGACA
>JAHZNP010001353.1:0-21070 GCA_020615345.1 Triops cancriformis
TGTCATGTCTATGCATACAAAGGCAAATTAGATTATAATCGTCGAAATGTTTAGTTTTGCTAAAAATATCAGAAAACTTTTTGGAAGACAGAACGCTCTGTCTTCCATCTTTCCGCCTCTCGCTGCTCGGAAAACTAGCCCCTGGTGAAAAATGGACACACCTCCTTGTCTTTCAATACAAAAGACACCTTTCGCCTGCGGATGTGAACATACCGTCTTCGTCTTTGAGCTTACCCAGTGTTTCAGAAAACCACCCAACGGCGAAAAGGGGAGGGGTTCAGCACGTTTTCCACCACGTTTTCCGTCTTTCGTCTTAGGTGTGCACCTAGCTTTAAAGACACAATTCTCTTGTCGCAATGGATCAAACTGCGTACTTCCATCGAAGACTTTTAGAGAAGCTGCGAGTCTTTTCGCAATTCCAAGTGGCCAAAATTCCCGAGAATACTTTGTTCTTATTCTCCAGGTTTGGAACCCCCTTGTTATAGACTTTTACGAAACAGTGGGCCGAGTTTAGAGGTCGAAGCCCCTCCAACCCATGACCTCGTTTTCCATACCGGGAGACCCGAAGACGCCACCCTGGGAAACAGGAAAGACCTTGAGGGTTCGCGGGCCTAACAGTTCATTGGTGCGTCTCTTATATTTATTAAATCCGAACCGGGAATTCGCTCGACTTTGCACACAAGCTTTAAAGGGTGTAAGGGATTTCGTTTGGCAACCACTCTGTTCAAATCTCTCAGCTGGATAAAGCGTTCCTCATGTTCTCTCCGTTATTGAAGTCAGCGCGTTAAATCGTGTATATCGTTTTACGTCACGTATCGATATCCTGTGTATCGTCGTCTGACGTTCGTTGTCAACTCGAGGAACCAAAGTGGAAACATGGCTGACCTGTTGTCGGATTCCGTTGTAGATGAAATCAAAATTGAAGACGACAAAGAGGAAGGTGTGAGTGAAAATGACGTCAGTTTTATAGAAGAAATTGTAAACTTGGATGAACCCATGGAGAACGACGATATAGAAGACGTTACTCCACCTCACATGTGAGTATATTTAGTTTTCATGTAGATCATAATGATGATGAAATGTGAGGGATTTCATAACACAGTGTATTTTCTCTGAGTCGTGGTGTGTGATTGCATGAATATATCATCTTGATGTAGCATATTTGCGTAAGAAGACTTTCAGATTTAATGGCCAATGGAGCAAGGCCACTTGCATTAGAACCTCATGGAAAAGCTTGCACCTATACGTGGCAGGATATTTTAGTTTAAACGTCTATACAAGTCTAGCTGACCCACAGAATATAATATTCTCATTTATTAAATAAAGACGGACGTCTTTGTAGAAAAACATTATTTTAATGAGTTGTCCGCTTTGGTGAATGGATTTGTCGTGTACCGTTATTTTACAGTTTTTTTCCGATTTTACAGTGTTAAGGCCCCGGTATACACACCCCTCTTATGGACGAGTAACATGGGGAATTCGGGGGATGGTTTCTCAATAATGGCTCTGTCAATTTCGAATCAATGTTGGCAGTAAAGTTGTTCTTATTAATATCTAGTGCATGTGTTTGAGACTTTTTAAAAATCTGATTTAATCAAATTTAAAAACTGTAGGAACATGTTTACATATTTCGAAAAATTTGACAAATGTAAAATCACGTTTTCTTGTGCAGTAGGTATCTTTCTGCTTTATTTTTTGCTGAAAGAAAGATTCAAATTGGACGAGTAGTTTTTACGAAATCATGACTAGAATTCCCAAATTTTAGTAAATGATTTCGAAAAAACTAATCGTCCGATTTGAATCTTGTTTTCACCAAAAAATATAGAAGAAAAGATACCTACTGCACAAAAAAGCCACATACTAAATTTTTCAGTACTTCAAAATGTGAAAAATTTCGCCTAGAGTTTTTAAAGTTAACGAAATCATATTTTTAAAAAATTTCGGATCAAGTGCACTAGATATTAATAAGTACAACTTTACTGCCAACATTGATTCGAAATTGACAGAGCCATTATTGAGAAACCAACCCCCGAATTCCCTGTGTTATTCGCCCATAAGAGGGGTGTGTATACCCGGGCCTTAAATACCATCGAATATTAAAATACGGACGAGTGACAAGAATTCCTGAAACGTTTAAAAACGGTCTGCGTTAGCTGCTCTAAGCATATTGTTAGGGAAGAATAATAGTTTGCTTAGCAAGTCTGAAGTTTTAAATTTCCTTGAAAAAAAGAGGAACGCAGGAGTTTATTGCTCCACTGTTCGCTGTATATTGAACAGCGATTTTTAGAATAAACGACAAGGTGCTTTTAAGTGGTTGACGACAGAATTTTTGTCTATTGCATAAGGCTGTAATTCTCTTATCTATCAATGCGCTGGCTTACGGCTCGACTTGGGGACACCGGCTGACGGTTCGGCTTGGAAAGATGCAAGCGGAGGTGTTTGCAGCCCTAGTAGGGACCCTATGTCCAGTTTCTCCTAAAGCAATCGTGTCGTATACGCGTAGGATTCGAAAATGTTTATTTCACATTTCTAAATACATTACTCTCTCCGCAGAGTACGTTTGAAAACAGTCATAATTAGCGTTTTGGAATTACGAACTATACTTGGCAGCCGAAAAATTAGTTTAGTACACTCTTTTTGCCTGATTCATGTCATAAAGGTATCAGTAATATTAGCTGGAATAAGTCCAATTAGGCAACAGACCTAAACACCATTAATTAAATACTATAAGAGGACGAGGTACTTAACGTATTTGACCGACCTCGTGAGCCCATTTCACGAATCTTAATGTGTCCGAGTACCCAAGGTTGAAATCTGTTGTAAAGCGTTTGTTACGACATGTTTTCAGAAGAAGTTCTTCGAACTCGGCTGTGCACACTGTAGACTTTCGCGATCTTAATGATATGTTATTGTTAACAACTTAAGAAGCGCAAGGTTGCATGTATTAAAAACCTAAGAGACGCAACTGTGTTAAGAGTGTGTCAGACTGTCGGCTTGTTCGGAAGCAACTTATGTGTATTACCTTATGCCGTAGATAGATAGGCCTGGAGACAGGAGCGTTTGTTCTAACAAATGTATTTCCGAAAATAACCTTAATTGTGTGACTTCGGAGCCTTGGAAGTGCAATTCGGCATGAAGGTATATATGCACCATTTTACAACTTGCCTAGTCCCCCCCTCCCCCTCACGATTTGATCGCGATTTCCTTGTAGAGTGAGACATTCGAGGTAATGCCACTGCGTAAAATGCAACGTAAGGATTTACAGGGAATTTTCTTTGTACCTGGAAAACGTATCACCTGCTGAAGGAAGTTTATCTTCCCGGTATAGTTCCCCGTTTTCCGCCTGTGGGTTGACGACTCTCTAAAGCAAGCATTGGACGTTCTTTTACTGGACGTAGGTAATGTAAGTAAGCAAGCAGGAAGTTTTTTTCCCAAAAGGGTTTTCCCTTGGAAGAGTTTGCTTCAGATAAAAGTGTCATGGTCATTGCATCCCAGTTATTTCTGTAGTACTTCTCGGGACCCAAACTTAACTTAGCACCTCTTCTTGAATTCTAGCCAGCAAAGGACCCCTAATTATAAGCGCTGACACAGACGAGGAACATTCTGTTCAAAAGGGCAATTTTTTTTATAAAACGTAGGAAACATTACGAGATGGACTGATCCCGTGTTACGTTACTTTGGAATGAATCAAAAAGCTTCAGTGAAACTTAGATTCTTACGGTCTTGCGGAATTTCCACAAACTTCTTATTCATATTTTTTTCTTAATTCATGCGAGCTTTAAAAGAGTAAATCCAAACGTAATAAATTTGATATTCCATATTTTTTTATAGAACATCTCATTCGGTGATTTTATAAGTTCGAAAGGAACTTGGTACATTCTAACGATGTCTGTATTTGGGTCTTGGGTGTGGTGTGCTTCGGGATTTCTTCGCTCTTACGTTGTGCGCACCAAAGGTAGACATAATAGAACTGCGTGACGCCCCCGACAATAAAATAATGGCCAGCTTGGGAAAATTCACATATGCGGATCTTCCTGTAGCGTTAAACACGTTTAAGATGTTCCTCGTTGGTAAATTCGGGGTATAGTGCATGAGAGAAATATTGACGCCAAGATCTCTTTTCTCTAAATGGAATCGCGGGTTGACCCGAAGTTCACTCACCCTAAAGCGGGTTCATTTTCTCACGTGGTGGTCCACAGCGTTTTCTACTTGTTTAGGAAGTTGGTAGCTGACATGCCAAACAAGGAGGCTTTGTCTAGAAGAAGGCGAAGTGTTTTACAAAATGTTGCGTAAAATTTGGGACTTCGCAATTTGCCTTACGTGTCATTGAGGGCACGTTGAACTTTTCACTTTCAATTCAACTTTCCTTTTAACTGCAAAGCTGTTTTACGTGCGCGTTTCACGCAAACGCCTTGTTGACACATCTAATGATTCGACTGGAAATATGCTAAAAACCCGTTTACTTTCCCTCACTCCAACAATTTCGGAAAGTTCGCCGTCATTTGTCGACATTCAAAACTTTCGTTCAAACTAACCTTCAGGGTGGTTAACGACGCCCGTCGGTGGATTATCTTACCTTGAAACTAGAAAATGTCGTGGAAAGACGCTTTTTTTCCTCAGCATCGTGCAGCAAGTCTCTTCTTCCGCTGTCAGCTACAAACTTGAAACCTGCCATTTGGGCGATGGCACGTTTATCAAAAGGCTGGTGAGTTTTTCAGGTCTCGGAAATGTACTGTGGTGTTGCGAGGATGACGTCAATGTAGCTGGCCTTCAAAACGGAGCTGTAAGTCGTGTAACAGCAAGCCACTTTCGCCTCTACCTCTCTACCTATGCATCCACGTCCAAAGATCTCGAAACGTGCACCCGCCCGAATCCGATTGCCTTGAGATTCTCTGAGCGTTCTTGGACGCAGACCAGTCCTCATCGGGATTCACTCCGAATGAGGTGGCGCTGACGGGTGTTTGTTAGTTAATAATACGGTGGTGTAATACACCCTCCTTGGAGTAACTGTGATATCAGAAAGCTTTCACATTTGAACATTTCTTACGCTGTATATTGTGGACTTATTTAATTGTGGCTATCAGAAAGAGAGGAAAATGTACAAATTTGATGGAGTGACGGTGGGGTCAGCAAATGCGGGGGTGGGGTCAAACTCCACCAAGTATAAACTAGATTGGGACCGAGCATCCACGACAGGATCGCGGAGTCGATTGACAGAACTAAAGTCACCTAGCCGTGCAGCGCCAAGTTTCGCGAATTCTTCTGTAAATAACAAAGCATTTGACACTAACGCGAGACCAAGTTCTTACCGTGCGTCAACGAATAGGGATTACTTGGCGAAACCCTCGCATAATTCGTCGAATGGACTGGGACTTAGTCATAACAGCAACTATATAAGGCGCGAACCTTATACAGCGAACAGCCACGGGACGACGTCAGCAACGGGATTGGGAATACCAACGAGCGTTGGACAAACCCGTCGAGGGTATCATGACCGGACCAGCTACCGATTTCTGTTGAATGACCCGAGCCGTCCGCGCTTGAGCACTTCCGGGCCTTCCGGATCTTTCGGAACGGCCTCAGGGTCGCCAAGGGAGAAACCGAAAGAAGATAAGGCATGTCAAGATTACAAGAGGCCGTCGAGTGTAGGTTTGGCGGCGCAGAATGATCGTTTGGAGAAGTTGCTGAATAAATCCGCCACACAGTACAGTCGATCAGCTTTAAATGGCTCTTCGGGAGCCGAAAATAGCGCAAGTGTCACGGCGAGTCCACCCTACCGCGCCACCCGCGTTGTTTTTGGAACGCGCTGGAGACAGCAAGCGGATATTTTGGGCGATCCCCTTATTCCGTCATCAAGCAGCGCGAAAAACACGTACCGATCGTTTGTAAGTTGCACGCTCCGTGTTTTAACCAACCCTAGCCGACCATTGGGCGTATTTCGGGAGTCGGAGGTCGAAGAAGAAGTGGAGCCAAAGTGTCACCCCAGAGACAAAGAATCACGAGAGCCGATCGTACCCATTCATCAAACCACTACTCCCAGGGTTAGAATCATCCCTATAATTAACTCCGAGCAACGTCCACCTGCGCCTTCGCCCGAAGAACCGACCCCTACTGCAAAAAAATCCGCGTTGCCGACGGAGGCGACCCCTAAAAGCCACGTGAGGATCATCCCGATTCGGATTCACAGTGAGGAAAAAGAAAATGTGACGCAGCAGCACCGGACAAGCATCAAAGTCGAACGTAAGTCGCAAGCTGGAACCTCGAAAGTGTACGTTATCCCCTTGCGCACCACTGAAAAAGTTCCTGAACCGCCCAGTCAACCACGTGTGCGGATCATCCCCATTGAGCGGGAAGTGTCGCCGGAGAAGCGCACCCGGCCTGAAGACGAGCTCGAAGAGTTCAGTTGTGGCTCTTCAACGGAAACATTAGTCTCGCAAGCCTCGCAGAAATCCGCTATGGATGCCAACAATAATAAAGATACTCGGTGCCGAGAGAGGCCCAGCAACATTGATATACTTACGACAGAGCTAAAAACAGAAAGTGATTTGCCCAAACGATCTCCCGAAACTGAGCGAAAGGAAGGTGGCGAAGCGGGCGTCATTAAGGTGCTACCGACGCTGCACGAGGAAGAACCCAGTTTGCCGCCCAGGATGAAGCACGTCAAGCGAACGTCGGCCACTTATTCACTGTCACCTTCACCGAGTCCGCAGTCCAGTCCCGCCCCACCCAGGCGGAGAAGAACGGGGGAATCACCCATGAAATCGCCTTCGCCCACAAGGAAATCGTCTAGTGCGTCCTCCTTCATCAACTTGTCACGCTCGTCGTCTTCTACGCCGTCTTGGAAGACTTCCATGTCGCGGCAGTCATCGACGTCGTCCATGGTCAACGGGACCTCTAAATCTTCTTCATTCGCTACCGCCGATTTATCTCCGTCAGCCAGCGACTTGCATTGCGGCGGACCCACGTCGAAATCCTCGTCCGTCTCCTCAGTGGACATCACGTCTTCCTTCCCGACGTCCAAATCCAACTCGGTCGACGCAGCCAACGTAAATCTGTCGAAAGAGTCCACGAGGACTTCGATACCCCTTTCCACGTCAACAACGAAAACTCCCACCGTATCTCGCCTTCGAAGAACATCCCCGCCCTCCAAACCCTCCACGGCTGCCTCGCCGACAGTCCTTCGCAAAAGCCCGCCGAAATCACCCGCTCCGTCGCGAAGAGGCTCTCTCCCACGGAGTTCGCCTGTCAGAACCAGACTGTCGCCCTCCCCTTGCCCGAGCTCACCTAAATCTTCGTCGAAGATACGCGTTTCGCCCACCAAAATTTTCGTGAACATGAGTATGCGGTCGCCACAAGTGACCCGCTCCGCGTCGACGTCCACGACTACGTCCGTGGATACCGAAGGACCTGTTTTACGGTCAACTTCAGCACATACGACGGAACAATGGTCACGGAATCAAACTAAACCAAACCCAGAACCCCAGCCTGTGTACGACCCTTTAGGACGGTTGAACAGGTAGAAGCGTAGAACGTTTATTTCATTGTTGGTAGCCAGCATGACACGTTTATTTGTTTGTGAGTGGATAGTTTGCAGCATAGGTCTTTAATTCATTGTTGAGGTCGACGTTCTCCAGGATAGTATTAGGTTACTGTGTGCTTTGGTACTCTATCAGAATAGTTTGTTAGTTATTATTGTGTGGATGAATAGGTTAAGTCATTCATTGAGCAAGCACACTTGGACGATTAAGAAAAGAACGTCCTGTCTTTCCAGAATTTGCTCACAAGGTCAATATTGTTGGCACCGCGATTATATTTCCTACTGTGTAGTTAGCAGACGATTGAGAAAGATTTCTTATTTTCCTCATTTGTTTTGTATTGCAGTGTTGCCGAGCAGTATAAAGAAGAAGGAAACGCGTTCTATAAGGCTAAAGAGTACACAAAAGCTTTAGGCCGTTACGCTCAAGCAATTGGTAAGTTTATTGTCGGCGAAGATCTGTTTTCGTTTAGTGACTTTTTGGGGATTCTTCCTTTCGTAGGATTATGTCCCGACAACGCGTCATATTATGGCAACAGGTCAGCGTGTTTGATTATGACATCCAATTATGCCGATGCTTTGTTGGACGCCCGGGAAAGTGTGCGCCTTGACCCGAATTTCACTAAAGTAAGATTACCACAAGGCATGATATTTGCTTAATTACGTGTCTACTTTTTAGCATTTGAGTATGTATTGTGTATTTTGTGTACAACAATTTTTATTTGTCTTTTTGGAAGTGGGGAATGAGAGACATTGAAACAAATATTTAATTGCAATTGGGCGCTGTTGCAGGGATACATCCGCATGGCGAAGTGTAATTTGGTCATGGGAGATGCAGCAGCCGCCATTAGTGCTTTAGCGAGAGCAGAAGAATTGGATCCTACTAATGCGGTCGTCTTGAATGATCGTAAAGATGTGGAAAGTTTCCAAAAAGCTGAAGAAGAACTACAGAAAGCTATGGATAAACAAGATTATCGACTTGTAAGCCACTATGGCAGAAAATTCCGTATTTTGTTTGGTTAACATTATTCATTTGTAAAGGCTTTGTACCGCATCGAACTTGCACAGCAGCATGCACACGCATCGGTACGATTGAAGTTGGTGAAAGCGGAGGTCTTCGTTTTACTTGGACGTTACAGAGAAGCTGATGATATAATATAGTAAGTTTAGACTTTATAGAGACATTTTTTTTCCAGTTGACCTAAATGTTTTCTGTAGTGATGTCCTACGAAAAGACCCCAACAGTGCAGACGCCATTTTGATCAAGGGAATGGTGTTTTACTTTCAAGATAACGTTGATCGCGCGTTCCAGGCATTCGGTCAAGTGTTGCGTTTGGTACCAGACCACAAAAAAGCGACAGAGATCTACAAAGTAACGTGGTTTTAATTTTAACACAAAATATATTTTCAATTTTCTCTTTCGTAGAAAGCTAAACTTTTGAAAAAGAAGAAAGAAGATGGCAACAATGCGTTCAAAAGTGGCCATTTACAAGAAGCCTACGATTTTTACACGACTGCCATGAAAATTGATCCCTTGAATAGACTGACCAACTCCAAGCTGTATTTCAACCGTTCTTTGGTATCGGTTAAGGTATGTGTACCTCAGATACGATATTGCGAGTGTCGAGTCAATTCTGTTTAATAGCTCAACAAACAAGAAGATGCGATTGCAGACTGCACAGAAGCTATCAAATTAGATGAGACGTACCTCAAACCTTACTTACGTAGAGCCAAATGCTATATGGACTTGGAACGATTTGAAGAAGCTGTCCGTGACTATGAAGTTATCCTCAAAATGGACAAGTCTCACCAGAACAAACGATTACTGCAAGAAGCCAAGCTTGCCTTGAAGAAGTCGCTCCGTAAAGATTATTACAAGATTTTAGGGGTGGACCGTAACGCCAACGAAGATGAAATCAAGAAAGCGTATCGAAAATGCGCCTTAGTTCACCATCCAGGTGGGTTTCAAGTGTTACTGGTTTCGTAGAATTCGTTTTATTATGTGGCATTTTACTCCTAGATCGGCATTCAAATGCTTCAGAGCAAGAAAGGAAAGAGCAAGAAAGGAAATTTAAAGAACTGGGTGAAGCGTATGGCGTTTTGTCAGATGCCAAGAAACGGGCGCGGTACGACAACGGTCACGACTTAGAAGATCTGGATGGCGGGGGTTTCCATAGTGGTAAAATTCATAACAGTGTTGCTCACTACTTTTTATATTACTATTTTTTTAAATTAGTTTTCATTTAATTGTATTATTTTTTTCCCGCAGAAGTGGATCCTAATCATATTTTCCAAGCGTTTTTTGGCGGTGGGTTCCGCGGCGGCATGGGTGGCATGGGTAGTCAAGGATTTGGTGGCTACTCTGGTTTCAATTTTTAGTCCTTATACAGTGGGTTTCGATAAGGGAACCAGTCCTAGACAAAATCTTTGTGTTTCAGCTGGTTGTCACTCATATTCACCAATTCTTATCTTTGTTATCATCCATCCAAGTTTACATTAACTGTCAAAAGGACGTTGTTTGAAACCACGGGAAAGAATCCAGAAAGTAGAACTATGACTTTTCGCATTGTATTAAATAATAAGCATGCAACACAATTATGTAGCAGCCTTATGTTGCTGGCCGTAAGTGACCGCAGTGGTAAACTGGGCAAGTATCTGTGCTGCTGTAGCGGCGTCAGGCTCAGTGTCCTCATGTTGCGGCCCGACTGCCCAAAGCGTTTCCAGGTCGTATTGTTGGCGAGTCTTGGGCGTGAAAATGTGTAAAGCGATGTTGCCTGACAAGTTGACAGGAAACAATTTTTCTTCAGTTGATATTCAAATAAAAATACATGCATTTTTTTACCCAAATCCATGGCCACCCAATCACTCGCTTTTTGGCCTTCAATTTTGGGAATAAATTCGTTTTGTGTCACCCGGCATTTGTACACCTTGCGTACAAATTCTGCGACGGCTGTTAATTGCCGAGGAGATTTCCCTGTAGTTATGACCATATAGTCCACGTACTGGATCTGAGGAGGGATGGAGATAACGCAAATATCCTTTACGTTTTCTTGACGCAAAAGCTGTACTAGTTCGTCGATATCGAAGACACCCGTTTGGCCTCCTAGAAAACAAAGACAAGATTTCAAAAACTTATTTACTTTCGTTACTGATGGTTACTTTGTCTACTGAAGCCTTTGAGTTCATCGTATTCAGGAGCACTTTCGTCACTTTGCCCCACAGTTAGCCACTCATCCGATGGCGGAAGTTGTTCCACTTGTTCAGCCACTGCTTTTTCTGACACTAACCCAAAGTCCCTCTCGATTTCCTGAAGAACCGTTCGTAGTTCCTCATCTGTGTATTTCACAATACGCTTATTACTTGTGGTAACGCTTCTAACTTGGTATTTTTGCGCATATGTTTGAGCTGCACTTTTAGTTTCCATGTTCGCAGATAAAAGCAGAACTCGCCGTGAAGTACACACGCTTTGCGCACTTAACAGAACTCTGTTCTTCAGATTACTACGTATGTGAGCAAGTAATCTCATGGTCATCGTGCTTATGTTATTATTTACTAATTCACTGCTGTTTCCATAGTGATGAGTATGCTGTATTGGCGCGCACGTGCTTTGTTAACAACAGGGTGCCATGGTAACGGACTTTTGGCGCCTTTTCCCACCTTTTCCTTCCTGGTGCTCATTGTATGTGCCTTTGTGCTGGTTGCATCTGACTCAGTTGAAGTTGGTTCGCCTCGGCCTTATGTGTGATTTTTAGACTTTCCGTGTCAGCTTTAATTTGTTCTAGTTTCCTTCAGTTTCTGGTGATTCTTTTTTAATTCCCTTTAAGGCCTAATATTTACCATGGCTGGAGTGCAGACCGTCTTGAACTTCCCGTGCAGGAAACGTGCAACAAGGGCGAATTCTAAAACGCAAGGTAAGATCCACGTCACTTGCACTTCCTGGCTCATTCGTAAGAAAGTTGGAACTATAAATTAGTGATGTTTTGAACGTTTAGATCCAGTTCAACAGTGCTCGCCAGAAAAGAAGGCGAAACTCATTTTTGGGGAGAATTTGCAACAAGTTAGCAGTCCGTCAAAGTGTGACATCAAAAGAGCATTGTTCAGCAAACCAGGCCCTGCAACTCCTACAAAGAATTATATTGGATGTAATCCCAGCCAGGATGAAAACACAGTCGCTCCGTTTTCCTTGCCTAGTCCTACCAAAGTTGTTTCTTCTCCTTCGACAAGGTGTGCCTCCTTACAATTAAGCACCCCAAATGGTAATATTCCTCCCGAAATTGTTGTTAACAGTAAATAAGAATTATGTTCCCTAAGTTTCTTCCTATCAAGAAGCTAAGCAAGCCTTGCATACCTCGGTTCCTGATACAATGCTCTGCCGTGAAACTCAATTAGAAGTGCTTAGCACATTCCTCAAAGAACACCTGGCTCCGGCTAAGCCAGGAAGTTTGTACATTTCCGGGGCCCCTGGAACGGGGAAAACAGCTTGTTTGCTCCACCTTTTGCAGCAGAAAAAAGACAAACTAGGAGTTTTCAAGGCAGTGTTTGTCAACTGTATGTCACTGCGGACACCATCGCAAATTTATACCAGAATTGCACAAGAATTGGATCCTAGATTTTCGTACAAGTCAGAGCGAGATGCTTTACGGTTTCTGGAACAAACTGTTACCCGAAAAGGAAGCCCAATGTAAGATATCAATCAACTTTTTTTATTTTCCTTTCCTGTACTTAAATTCTTGAAGTGTTTAAGTGCAGGAATTTTACTACAATATTCGTAGTCAACTAGATCTGGTTTAACTGGAAACACTTTATCGATGTTTTGAGTTATTTACCAGAATTATGTTAATAATCACATTTTATCTCTTCTTTAGTGTGTTAATTTTGGACGAATTAGATCAACTAAGCACAAGCTGCCAGAGTGTGATTTACAGCATCTTCGAGCTTCCTGCCTTATCGAGCTCCCGCCTTGTGCTTGTTGGAATAGCGAACGCGTTAGATCTCACAGATCGCGTCTTATTGCGCCTTCAAACACGATTAGCTGCCAAACCTCAATTGTTAAATTTCCCGCCTTACACCAAAGCCCAAATCGCCCAGATTCTAACAAAGAGGCTAGAGAAATTGTCCGACAGTGCCTCGCTTATCAAACCTAGCGCAATTCAGTTTCTAAGCGGTAAAGTGGCTGCCGTGTCCGGTGATTTGCGCAAAGCGTTAGATGTCTGTCGGCGAGCGATTGAGTTGAACGAAACGGATGCCAAAAAACAACTTATTCTTCACACTGTGTCTGATCACGGCAATTCACCGTTGAAGGCGAACGCCGCCAAAGCTGCGGTTGTCAAAGCTGTGGACTTGCCTCAGATTTTAGCTCTATGGAATAAAACATATGGCAGTGCCGTTGTCACGAAAGCTAGCTCCGATGAGAATGGTCTGCCTTTGCAACAGAAGATTTTAATTTGCACATTACTGCTACTCTCGAAAGCCAGCAAAACAAAAGAAGTTACGATGGGAAAAGTGAGAAGTTTTCTTTTCGATGTCTTGCGTTTTTTCAACACGTGCCTTTCTTGTTTATAGCTACATGACATGTACGCCAAAGTGTGCAAAAAGCATAACCTGTCGTCCATGGACCATAGCGAATTTCAAAACTTGTGCTCTTTAGTGGAGTCCAGGGGAGTTTTGAGCATTAAAACACATAAAGAAGCTCGTCTAGCCAAAGTAAGTTGACTTACTGTAATCCCATGTTTATTGCGTGTTATTGTCAGTATGAGGTAATTTTAGCGATGCAATTTCTAATTCGTATTTTTCGTTAGGTAAGCATGCGTTATGACGAGAAAGACGTTGAAGCTGCCCTACAAGACAAAACACTAATGGCCTCTATTCTATCGCAAGCTGCACTTGTGGCCAAATAGATACTTTAGACTTATTATATTGCTTGTATGCTTTCAAGTCTTGACTGGAATAAACGTGATATTTAAACTAAATGAAGATAGTGTCTATTTGTTCAACACAGTCTGTAAGCTACCATATAGAAACCTGGTAAAAATTGTTATAAGTTTATACGTAAAGATACCACTTAAAGTTTAAAGAGCCTCCATATTTTGTATCGTCTGCTTCGCCGACAACATAAAAGTTAAGCGGTCATATTACTGCCGCACTTTCCTGTATACGAAAATCGTCCAGCTTGGCAAACATTAAAATACTGACATGTTTGGCCGTATCATAAAGTATATTTGGTTGGAGATGTACATAAGGCTTTTTTTGCCCACATAACCCTAACTGCAGAGCTGCAACGAGCGCGCTCGAAATATCACGAGCCCTTTTTCCTCGTTAATTTTTTGGGGGATCGAAACCGCGCATAATAAGACATCTAGCGGTCAAATTTCACACTTCATGCGTGCTAAAAAAAAAATATAACTTACATGGATATTTGATGCGTTTGATAGTTTTTTCACACCACATGGTAGTTTCTTCATTACTTTTGTCTGTGATGGATGTAAAGAAAGAGTAAATGTTTGTAAAAAAATAGCTATGTTTAATTCTTAAAATTTTTACTTCTATTCTGAAGACGGCGTTTCAAAATGAGCACGAGCCGCTATTTTTTTTTTCGAACGAATGAGTGAGCTGCTGCCGAACACGTGCGACGAGCGCAAAAGCCAGCGTGCTCGAAAAAAAAAAGAACAATCTGTAGCTCTGTCCAACTGTAAGCGAACAGTTTCCTTGGCGTTCTAGTATTCCTTGAACAGTTATTTGTTTGTCTGCCATAGTTTTCACAGACTCACAAAATCACTGGTAAGGAACGTCGTTTACAGCGTCTAGATCCTTCTAAACGAATTGCATTGAAATACGACAATTCAATATTCATCGACTTACGAAATTTTACACCTGAAACATGGACACGACTTGTACTTCTAAGACGTCACATCATTTACTCTCAGAATAACTTACGCAAAACACGAGAATTCCGGCAAAACGTCGCAAGTTTTCTTTGATCGTCTAATGCTACGTATACAGAAAAAATCCCTTTCTTAAAGCACGAAGTTTTCCGCAGGGCTGCTTGACTCAAAAAGATAAACTGATCAAAGATCTCAAAGACGCAATTCGACTAAACGAGTTAAATTCTTAAGCATTTGTAGCCTGACTTTTTCGCTTCATGTTTGATATAGGGTATTGCGAAAACCGTCGGCGAAAATCCTGCAGCTTCCTCTCAGGACCTATACACCCTTAAGAGGTTCCGTCTAAATAAGACGTTTTATAGAAGTATTCGAACAAGACGTCGAACAGTATTTAAATTTATTATTATTAAAAGATTTAAATATTCCTCTAGTCGTATAGTACAATATTATAGGTATCTATTTGACCCTAGTGCCCGTAAATATCTGCAATCACAAACAAATTCATTCAAATGTCCCGGCAAATGTACTGAGCTAACTCCCACACTATACAATTACGTGGCAATGAAACACAACTTTCCCGCGGAAAAGCATAACTACTATGTTACTACGAACACCAGAACTTCAATATTACTTACACCTCATCATGCCTAAATACCTACCTTATTCACTCTGTTTACCCCAACTTATTTTTCCCCTACCTACTTTAAGATTCACCACAGCCAAGGCACCACCTTATGTTTGAAGATCTGAGTTTTCTGGTATGGGAAGGTAAAGAGACTAGCATTTTTAAATGAAACTACTTAATTTCGTAGGCCGAGCCTTTTTACCCCTACCACGTTAGCGAACTGTGTAATACAGGAAAATGAATTATTATTGAGGGGTACCGCTCAGTGCTAGCTTTTATCCTTATTAGGTAATGAGACAGTTCGAATAAAAAAACATCATACTCTTTGAGTTCTCAGGTCCCCAATCGCTAAACTCAAACGTTTAAGTTAAATTTAAAAAAGGTCTGTAAAGGTATACAGCTAGGTTTTCTGAATCCCAGCTCCCCACTAAACAAGCTAGGGCGCAGCACTTTAAACAAAAAAGTCACTACTCCTTCTTAAAGTGAGTGCCGTTTAGAGTGCTACGTCCACTAAAACAAGAATCCCCTGAAAAACTAGTCAGATACGAACAGCGCAAAAAAAGCCCTAAACATTCAAAAACCAAATTTCGCAAACGTTTTCTCTTTTGGCTTCACTGGTACGAGATTTTACGAAGGGAAAACGAGCTTTACGTCCAACGCTAGCTACAAGGGCCTTCCATGTTGGGCAGTAAACTATCGTTGTCCTCGAGTACTTTCATGCCAACAAGTTTCGGAGTACGGGAAGGTGGCTCATAGCACGGCTGAAAAAGAAAAATGTACACCATTACTTTGGTACACACATGACATATTTATTTACTTTCAAAAGAAAGAAAAAAACGTACCGTTTCACACAAATTCATGTTACAGCAATCCTCTATATCCAGCGTGACTTGCTGATTCGTCGCACCCTGTTTGTTCAACTTCTTCTGTTCTTTAACCATTCCCACAAACCTCCTCCTTCGCAACTTTGGTCTACGACGTAACTTATGATTCTGCCACAGGAGGCCGAAAACCATGAACACAAGCACGAGACAAAATCCTAGGAGTGCGACGAAAGGAACAAAGAGGTTTTCTCGTTCCAGGGAGTCAACTGAAGTCCCAACGAGTGTCTCACTCTGCACCACAACGTCCTTATTATACCTAGAACGACAATATACTAATTAGACTTCTTCCTACGATACGTAATAGTATACGGTTTCTGAATTAATTCACAAACAAATTTTCGGATTGGAGGTTTCCTTTACCCCTAGTAAATATTTATCTACTGCCCAACGCTGGAAACTGTTTTCTAGGTATTTTTTTTCCTGTCAAGGATTTCCAAAAAGGCTTGGGTGTAGAGGATGCCTACCAAGAGTATCACTACATGGTAAGTTGTTGGACTCGACATTGTTTCTGAAAGTGAAAACACGTGGAAATAGCTTCCCAATATATTATCTTTTCAATATGCGGAGGTACAAACACGAATCGAGTTCGCATTCCTCAGAGAATGATTGCTAGTTCAAGAAATTTCGAGACAAATTTCACTGAAATATCTTGCATTCCAAAAATTAACTTCTAAAAACTTATAATTAACAGATCTTTGATAGCAGAATTTTGTGCGTAAGCGAGCACTTTCACGCAACTGAATTTGTTAAGAATAATGAGAACGGTTAGCATCTTTCAAGTAAGGAAGCCAAAACACTTCAATTCCAAATTACGCCTGAACGATGAGACCGGAAATTAGCTGTGACATGTTTTTTTGAAACGAATAACGTAGTTCTAGCCTTGCTCTGCCAGGGTAGTAAGAATCTCGATCTTTACAAAACAAATTATACGAAACAGTTTTCAACACCACACAGCATCGGTAACGGTCAATGGCTTAACAACAATAAGTTAATATTTTTTCTGTAATTACTTGCAAGCACTTGGTGTCTCAACTCCGCTAGGAGTGCAGTTTGAGCATTCGGAGACCGTTTCCGGCCGAGTAGTATCCACCGTTACTGTTGACGTATGTTCGGCGATTTCAGCGTCCGTGACTAAATCCGAAACCTCCTTAAACTCCATAGCATACTGCTCCGTATTTGAATGAGGTTCTTCCGACTGGTATTTGTTGTAGTCACAAAAATCATCCGTTTTATGAGTCAAAATTGCTAATCCCATGGGTCGCGCAGAGGGAAACGTTGCTAGGCGCTCAGGAACAGGATGGGGAAGGGAAAGCGACAGTTTCCATAAAACGGATTGATCCCAGTCACTCCAGTATACATGGTCTTTCCCCACAGTCATGGCAAAGGGATATTGGCCTCCTCCGAGATAGAGCGTTTCCCTGGCAATACAACCTCGTTAGTCAAAGTCAAACACAAAAGAAAACTTAATAAAACGTGTTACGAGACAAAATACCAAACGGAAAAAAAGACAAAGCAACGTCTAGACAAGATATTTACCTTCTGCTGCCATCTAGATTACTCCGCTCAATAGAAAACATTCCATCAGTCAAAGTATCACACCAGTACAGTTTCTGCTTCCTAGCATCGATCGCCAAACCGTGCGGCATCGTTAGCCCCCCCTGGACAACATGTTCGCGATTCGTTCCGTCATAATTTGAGCGTTCGATGCTAGCTTTGGAAGGTGACCAATTGGTCCAGTACAGCTTCCTAGACGAAAAATGCATTAAAAAAATTGGAAGCCCGCTCCCTTGTTTGGCATACTTGTCGCAGGAACTAACAGCAATGCCTCGGGGACGATCTTCTGGCAAAAAGTGCAAAATCTCCGCGTCATTATCTTGACTGAAGGCACGCCTGTGAATCGTGCGATGAAAACCATCAGTCCAGAATAGCGTATTCTCTCGTGAATCTAAGACCAATCCTTCGACTCTCTCTTCTCCGGTTTCTAAACACAATTCATTAAGAAACTTGGACCGTAACCCATAAAAAAAAAACACGTGACCTAGAAGACGAGCACGTGGTTGACTTACTTTGAGCGATCGTTTGGACAGTGCTTGTTTCTAATGATATGCTCGAAATCGTAACGTTCTGATGAGCTGCGTCACTAAAATAGAGCAGTTGGCTGGAGGGATCAAAGGTGACGGCGACAAGCACACTCGCATCGCTAGTATTCAAGTGACCGACAGGAACAATATTTCGGACTTTGGCACCCGTTAGGGATGAAATCACTTGTAAGTGATCACCCACAGCTACAACCACATCTGTGAATACAAAGAACAGGATATGGACATTTTAACTATCTCCCATATCAGCTATTAGAGCCTTGGACATTTCAATTACGGTTAAACATTTAAGGCTAAGATAAGACTATGATAGCAGTTACGTAACAGACAAATATTCCTCCGCACACGAAGCAAAGGAGTGTTAGGACGTGTTCTCCATTCATCTGATTCCAGTAAGATAACGTTTTTACAACAAAGTGCAGCACTACACACCTGCGGCATTCCTTTCGAAATAGAAGGGCTATAAGAAAGGGCTCATAGCTTGTTCCCACAAAGCGATTTATACTGCATAACTTTCCCAACTGTTCGAATTACAGAACTACGGTAGGTTTTTGCTTAATGCGCGAAGACTTTCTAGCAACTTAACTTAACAATGCGTAAATGCGAAACGATCCAGCTTGTCCTAAATAATTCCTAGCATGCGAAGAAAATGGAAAATTAGCTATGTAGAATAACACAACATTTAAACTTTGGATTGATATTTCAATTTATTTATATCAGCGTGGGCAGATATTCGACTGAACTCGAATTTTATTAATTTAAAGTCTGATACTTTGGAACTGTTCTCGAATCAACTATATTAAATACTTCCTCCTCGCATTCAAGGTGAACAACAAAATTATATTTTGCAGTTACGCGTTTTTGGTCACGAAGCTTTGTTTATGTCCTAATGAGTAAAGTAAACATAAGTCGGCCAAAAGGTTATAAACGCGTAACAGGAAACCGTGGCTCGAGGCCTGGACTACGTGATCACATACAAAGCTAGCACAGAGCGTCCATATTACTTGTAAAAACATAGCGCGAATTTAAACTACAGATCAACGTTGCCATTATCTATTTGGAATAGAACAGAGATAAACGTAAGAAACTCATCATAGAGGAACGGTAACAATAATTTGAGCGCGGCAGGTGACCAGGAAAAAGAGAGCAAGGTCAACAGCTGTTATTTTGGTACTTGATACAAATGAAGAACATGGAAAAGGTGTCATACCTTCTGCGACTGTGATACCGCCGAAGACACAAAAGAGGGTGACTACATGCAGTAGAATCCGCATATTAACACAGTTAATGAACAAAAAGCGCACATAATCACAACCCATGCACACAAGAATCGGACCCGTCCACCCGGCTACTGCAGATGCGAGAGGCCACTTACCTCAGGAACTTCAGAGCGTATAAACAGAAAAGTTCAGAAGCTTTGCGAACCGCGAGGGAACCTGGGAACCAGCTATCCGCGGTTTCAGATCGGAGGGAAACAAAATCAGAGGGAAGAAATGTAACGAAAATCTGGTCGAAAGTTAGAGGGATGGGACAGTTCATACGTAGGACCAACCGTACAAAAATCATTACTAATGAACTACGAAAGTTTTGGTTCTGAAAAAAACTGCACACTTAGTGAATACGACGAAGCTCACATGGGAAAATTTTTGCCGAAAAATGTTAAACCGTTTTTGAAAAAATAAATAAAAACTAAATTTTAGGCACTTCTTGTAAGAAAGGGGTCCTGTTCATTTCGTTGTACCACTCATAATATGTATCTAAAAAGAAAGTAAAAATTACTTTTATGTAGCTGACAAGTTAGCGAATCACTCCTCCAAAGGTTTGTTTTAAAATCGATGTCCTGATTTTGTACGAGATTTTACACTCCAAAGTAATGCTTTAGTACGCTTCGAACAGAGCCATTTTTACTACAGGAAAACATGCTGTTGGCAACGCTGCGCACACGCATGCAGCTCGCAGTTGACAGCTCGAGTTAAACCGCGCATCTAAAACGTTGCCGTTTTTTGTTGTCAATAATCATTTTGACAAAATCGTGCGTTTCCTTGCACTAACTGGAGCTAGGATGATTCCTATATCAAGAGGGAGTATAACTGTAAGTTTTCGTTTAGATATTTTAAGTTTAATATGTATATTTTTAAAAAGTGCAATCGACTAGTTTTCTTATGGCAAAATACACGGTCAAATCGCACTACACCCAAGTTCAAATTGTATCCCCGGTATCTCGTTTCGAACAGTCGGAGGTGCCTCCAGTTTTCATGGTTGTTTGGTCTTATTTTTAGTGTTCTTCAAGCGTACAATACCTCGTTTGATAGCCAGGACACCAGGCCATCTGACGAGTATAGTTGTAGGCTACAGTTTTGTCTCCACGTGAAGTGAAAAATAAACTACAGAAAAGTGTTCGGACTGTCCCATCCCTCCTCATACCCCTGTCCTTGCTTGCTGCCCTTTTTTTGGAAGTGACAGGGGATACAGAAAGCGAAAACGCTATTCAATTGCTGGAATCATCTCCACCGAGGAAACGGATCTCACGTAAATTGAGACTCAAGCGCATTGTTTTCGGAGACTTTTGACAAAAGGCTATAATGAAACTACAAAAATAATTCTAGCTTATATTATACTATGAGCATATCTTTCATTATTTGACTTCACCCTATTGTCACTTTAACAAATGCCACGGCCTTCCGTGGAGCTTCGAACTGTGGTCGAACAACGATTTCTAGTATTGCAGATTTGCAAATAGTGCTGGCAGTGGCGTAACCAGGATTTTATTTCGGGGGGGGGGGTCGAAAAAATCGTGAACAATGCACAAAAATGACCATGTAAATAAGACTTTTATATAATATATATATATATTATTATTTAATATAAAGTATAACTATTATTACTTAGTAGAACATAATTAATTAAATCATAAAGTACTTAACGTACTATATTGAAACTATGTAAAACATTTCAGCAAAGCCAAGTGGAAAGACCCTAAACATGAATATCTAAAAGCCTCCAGCACGAAATCTGTCCACCGATTTTGTTCCCCCGCCAAAACGTGT
>JAHZNP010001354.1:0-21040 GCA_020615345.1 Triops cancriformis
GTGGTATTATACGATGGAAACTCCCCAGAAGTATAATTTCTACAATTATTCAAGTGAGGACCACACATTTCCCGACGAAGACCTTCCTCAAACGGATTGGAAAATGCGACTCTGACATTTGTCCCTGCCAAGATCGTGCAAGACAAGACCTCACCCATCTTCTCTTCAACTGCCGAAGGCTAAATAAAGAAAGAGCAGTGCTTCTTCGAAAGCTACGATCCTTGAAGCTGCACTTTAACGCAACAACCATGTTAACAAACCCGGAAATTTTTGCATCCCTTTCCTTGTTTATTTAATCAGCAGTTACATTAAACTCTGCCCAGTGCTAAAGTGTAACTAACCTCTTGATACTCCACTCAATGCGACTCTTCACCTAATACCCCCTGTCCCTTGTTATTCCATTATAACCTCTCCCCCTCCCTTCCCCCCTCCCGTACATGTCTTTATTTTAACCCGGTGACGTACTAAACTGTAGCAATGCAAATGCTACCGACAATAGGCACCAGCCTACGTCGGTAATACAGAAAAAAATACACTGTTAAAAAATCCGTCCTATTATAGGTCGGAAAAAAATACCTTAATGTGGGGAAACCAGATGAGCGCTTTTTTAAGTACCCAAAATTTTTAAGGTATGAGGCCAAAATTTTTTGACCTCATAAAGTACCCTTTTTAACAGTGTACGTTACAACATGCAGTTACAATACGTTACGGCACATTTCATTAGCCGTGTGGAAGCGAAAAACAAACTAACGGTGTTTACTTCACACTTTGAAGAAGCACAATAATGTATGTTACCACCAGACTCGTCATGGATAGTAAAGTGCCGTTCGTCACTTTAAACATACTTTTAGGCGTTACTGCCCATTCCTTAATTTGCGTATGGCTAATAAAATCACGCAACTGTTGCCCTTCTTCAACGGAAAGATCGTCTCGTATTTGATTAAAAGTAGTGCTAATACTCTCTTTGAATTCAACCAGCTGATTCGGCAAAAGCATTGCACATGTTCGTTAAAATGATCATTTGAACAATAAAAGCTACATGAATATATAGTATTGGTAACGCAACGTCCGCACCACCCATAGTCAGTTGTTGTTTCCACAGGACATTGACCAGTGCCTCCAGAGAGAAGAACACAAAACAAGAGATGACAAGAAAGAATGTAACGTAACTTGCAAACATCAGAAAGTTCCACAGTTTCTCGGCCTTCTTGACGAGTCCGTTGAGTTGCTCGTAACGATTCATCAGCTGACGAATAGCTTCTTTGTACGAAACAGACGTTTTCTCGCATTTCTGTGGCATTGCTGCACTACTGGAAACGAAGAAATTGTTGCACTGAGTAGACACGTGATTAAAAAACTCAGGCTCGCGTTGTTGCTGGGCGAGTGCAACGTCAGTAACGAAAGACGTTTGGACTCTGTGTAGCGACAATGCCAGGTACCGGTAGGTGAAACTTGGTAACATGTATCCGATTTCGAATAGAATTAGGTGGTAGAACAATAACCGTAAACGGATGACGAAGAAAAGGTGAAAGTAACCAGAGTTTTGAACAAATTCTGAATTAAGCACTAAGCTTGTCGCATGGGGGTATGTCAAGCCAAAATAAACATATCCCAAACTGGATACTACGTAAATACAAATTAACCAACTAAAAACGTAACACGGCGAAATTTGGGTCAAATTGTTCCTTGGTTCAAGCGGTTCCTCCAGTTGCCGCCAGTCTTGGAAAAAGCGGTAGAGCGACTTTCTTTTCCAAGTAAATGTCAAAAGCGTAATTAGCGACACAAAATACTGGACATTTTGGATGAAAATGGAAACCTGCTGCTCCAAGCTTGAGTTGCCATTTAAAAAACTTAGTAAACTATAGATATTGTAGACGGCATCGAAGCAAAAGCCAAAGTCAATCAATCCAATGAGGAAGTAACGTAGACTCACAATTATTATATTGTTGGATAAAGGAGTTTTCCATGAAATTAACGCATTGGTCAAGAATGCTAATTGGCACAGAGGAGACGTATTTCTTTCCAAAGGAAGAATGAAATTCTGAACAGCCATTGTGGAGCTCGTATGTGTATCGGGTTCAGCTCAGACAAGACTGGACACGATTCCATCGTAAAGCTAAGTACTCAAGTATCTGAAAGGTCAAGGGGTTGACACAGAAGTTGTCTCCTTTATTTTAAACTGTGAGTGTTACAAATTTTAAAGCGTGGCTGAATGGTTCAAGATAAGTTGACAATACACGACAGCTTACCATATAACAGAGTAGAATTTCACTAAGAGGCAAATTTATTTAGAAGCACCAAAGTGCAACACAATGGAAAAAAAGAGGTAGCTGAGTTGGTCCAACCAGAGTTGGCAATGTTGTCATGACGAGAATCTGCACAAGGGTGGGTTCATCGATTGTACACGAGTCTGCGTTTTATTAAGAGGCTTTCCAGCGCAACCAATTCCGATTCAAGCGTACTTGCAATTCTGGGATTTGAATTTATCACAAGACTAGTATGCTTCCTATAGAGCTTGCTGTGACACTAATTATAATAAATAAAAATATGTTACAAATAGGGGAAACCTTTTCTGGCACAACAGAGAAATCTACTTGACGACAGCTATTCTGTTCATTTCGATTAAGGATACCAGGTTGACCTAACCATGCTGTAGAGATGCCACATATTAAATGGTCAGGGGATTCGCCAAAAATACTACGTCTTAAAACATTCGACCCCAAGGTTCATTTGACCCACTTGAGAGTATTCTTTTGACGATACAAAATCAATTTTCAAATCCGTCTGTTAGCTTTGGATTAATTCCCTGGGAAAATATCGAAAATTACTAAGGTGATCAATCTAAAAGTAAAGGACAGTTTTGAGTTGTTCTTTCACGAGAAAGTTAATTCAGACTACAGATGCACCTTGATACTTGATTTTTGAAAGTGTTTTTTTAAGTTGAAATTTGACTCGCTTGTTACACGTTTGTTAAAATCTTGGTGGTCTGAACTCGATATTATAATCTAAACTTTACTGTATTTTTTTAAAGAAATACTGAGCTTTTTGCCTAAATCGCCTAAGCCAATTAGCATGTAATTCCCCAATTGCACGGTGAGATGCACCGTAGCCTTAACGCAAAGAAGCAATATTTCTTAGTCACTTATTTTTGCCTTTTAAAACACTAAAACTCATCAGTAGACGTGTCAAGGCTAGGTTTCTCACTCAGGAAGAATACATACAGTGAAATATGAAAGGTACAGCTTGTGCAATACACAGGCTGCCAGCAGTCAAGCAATGCCGTCGTTTCGCAAACTCTAAACTTCTGAACTTTACGTAATGAGTTTCGATTCTTAATCGTCTAATACCGAGCAAGCGACGTAGGCTGCAGTCGCTCTCAACTGCTGATCGCCCTTTAATAATGGAATAAAAAATTAATAAAGAAACTCCACTTAGGGAGTCACAAGGAGAAAAAACTCAGAGCAAAATCACAGAGGTCTAATAAAGCCTCTCGAGGCTGATTTACTTTCATTAAGGGGCTAAAGGGCTTTACCAATCGTTGACGAAGACGTTGACAAAGGCCGACCGCGAATTTTCAAAGCGAATTTCGCCTTTTGAGCAAAAGTTCTGACTGACACATCTGAATTGGTTGGACAAACAGACAATATTCATCAAGGAAACCAACTATATTTTATAAAGGCCCACTTCAACGCAGAAAATAGAAAAAGGCTAACTGTCGAACTAAAATGCCCGGTCTACCTTTACAAGAATTACAAGAAATGTAAGCCAAACAACAGTTAAAATATTGTGCAGCCCGAACAGGATGAAAGAACTGTGACCATCAATACTTCTACACCTTTACTGTATTGTTTATACACTATTTAAATTATATTTTGTTTCAAAATTCGCGGTCTACCTTTTTGTATGGTCAGCACTGTTAAAAAATCCGTCCTATTATAGGTCGAAAAAAATACCTTAATGTGGGGAAACCAGATGAGCGCTTTTTTAAATACCTAAAATTTTTAAGGTAGGTACAGTCCCATGAAAGGAATATTTAGGAACACCAAAATCGGTAAATTCTAAAATCTCAAATTGGGGTTATAGAAAATGCCATTACTGAGGGCACCTAATCTCTCATTTCCGGACAAAATAAAAGTCTAAATTTGTGTATAATTTAAAACCCAAGTTAGACCTTTAATATTACTATTTTTCGAATTTCGACCTCGCAACAATGACCAAAAGTGAAGACCCATTATGAAAACCACATCATCCTAAGTTTGTGGATTTGACCTCATATTAATTTTTATTTTTAAGCCGTGTTTTTCTTTACAAATATATATTTTATGTCTTCTCGTGAGTACAGTGGGGGTTTTCCAAAAGACCAATACAGAACATGTAAAACACATTGGAATAAAAAATACGGCAGATAAATTCAAATGGAAAGACAATTTCAATACAAAACAACACATACAAAACAGTCAAATAAAAATATGAACTAACAAATGCAAGACAGTCAAATAAACAGAAATAGTGGACGGAACAAAATCAACACAAATAGGTCAAAACATATGAGGATGGCGTAAATACATGGATACAAAGATGTTAAAAAACGCAAAAATGGTAATAGACAAATAGGTAAATATCCAAAAATACATCCAAAGAACATAACATTTTGAAATCACTTTGAAAATTTTAAAAAATCACAGAATGGTATCACACTTCTTTTCTTCAAATTCCCTCTGGTTGGTGAATATTTTTATGCATCCAAATTTATTACACGACTCGCTGTTCAAGTTCAGACATTTTCCTTTGATGAAGCAAATCACTGTTGTGAGATGCGAACGCAATAGCTTGCTTCAAGCTTACAATATCGTTAGCACCGACCGACGAAAAGGAAATGTCGAATTCCTTCTGTTAATAATTAGAAGAATGTGCCTGGTCATTGTTGAAGTCCTGGGCCTAATACAAACACAACTTGACACAACGCACACAACAATGAATTTTTACGACCTTGCAGAAAACGACATAGCGGCTAGCTAGGACGGGAAGCGAATGCGTACCCTGATCAGCAGTCTCGCTTGTAGGGAGCAACATTCATTATTGTGCAACAGTGAAATATTCCCGTAGCAGGGTGTAGGACATAACCGATCGAACTTAAATTCATTCTTGGCAGCAACGAAGTATAGGAATTTGACAAGTGCACACTAAGAGCATTAAATTAAAATGCCGATTTTGAGGCTTCTACAGCCTATTTTTGAAAACAGGCGCCTCATTTTCGCGAAAGGCTACCCTAACGAGAAAGGTGTCACTCGTAATAGGAAAAGCCAACTCATTTGGGGTTACAGATACGTGTTTTGAGCACTGGCTCCCCTTTTTTGAGACGGAGAAACCATCTTTCGGGAGAGGTCCCCTTCTTGAGTACTGACAATCAATTTTCGCCTTTTATAATATACCCATTTTGAGTACCCTTTTTAACAGTGAGGAATTGGTTGAAGTTTCAAACCCTTTCACCCTTTAATGAAAGTAAATCAGCCTCGAGAGGCTTAATTAGACCTCTGTGAATTGGCAAGTACAGTTTTTTTCTCATTACTGTACACTGGTTACCAGCAATGTAGCACTGCCGCCGTTGTATCAAACCCAAGCTTCTGCACTTTACGTAATGAGATCTTTTGTCTAATACAAAACAAGCGAATTGGGGTGCGTCCCTCATAATTGCTGATCGCCCATTCTAATACAATCGAAAATGAATAAAAAAAACTCCGCTTAAAAAGCAGTGCTACTAGCGCAGTAGTCCATCACTTTACACCCAATCCAAAAAAAAAGACAAAAGCGAACGGATTTCCTAGTAATTGACGAACAACAAGATTGAATCAGTCTTTCGCCGACCATTGATGATGAACAATAGTTCTGCAATGGCTTTCCAAAGTTTCATCCTACCTTTTGACCGGGATATATCTCCCCTCTCTAAGTTAACTTCCAGCACTTACGCTTTAATTTCGTGGGATCGGCCATTACCTACAAACAAACTCGTTCTGTGCCTCCGGTACGCAATAATATGGCTTGCCGGGCTAGGTCTGTGTACGGAACTAACATGTATTACCTATAATCTCGCACGAAATCCGTCAAATAATACCAGCATAGAACAACTTGTGTCCGTTATTTCTCGTTACGTGAGAGTCCCACCGACGGTGATAACGTTGACCGTTTTGACGTGGAGAAGAAATGCCATCTACCAATTTTTCAATGACTGGAGGAAGCTGGAGAAAGCGGTAGAACCGACGGAAAAAACATCCAAAGCTTCGTTGTATCAATACTATGTTTTTAGTTATTTCCTTTGTCTGGATGCTCTTTTCTGCCTGGTCTATTCGGCTTATTTTGTGTTACACTATAAGGATACAGTAGGCTCAATTTTTTTTCTTGGAGTGGTCAAAAACACACCTTTTTTCTATTTCCTGTACGTTCTGTACATGGTATTAACGTTTTACCAACTTATTGTCAGCGTGATCGGGTACGTACTTCCCGGTTTCGTATATAGGTACTTGGCTTTGTCACTCCAGCGAATCGAAGACAGTTTCGTTAAGGAACTTGCTATCTTACAGGAACCCAAGAAGTCTTTTGCAATGAAACCAATAACCAACAATTTCTTGGTCTTCGACAATGCCACAATGTCACATCACGTGGCCAATCAGGAAAATTCTAGTATATCTTACGAGGATGCAATTGATCGTCTATGGAACCATTACGAGCATCTCAATCGACTTGTGAAAGAGGCGGGAAAAATTTGGAATCTTCTGTTATTTATAAACTACGTGCTTTCCTTCTTTAGTATGTGCAATGCTGTCTTCTTCTTGCTACAAAGTCTTGTACACATCTTGAACAATCAGCAAGTTATTCGTGGTGAGGTCGACGTCGCAATTTTCACTTTTTACGTCCAAACCGCTCAAGTAGCGAAACTTATAATCGCAACTAATATGTGCAACGCTTTGTCAAAGCGGTTATGGGAATTTAGAGTGAACATGAATACGACTTTCAGCCAAATCCGGCGTAATTTTACAACAGAAGAACGACAGCACTTCCGTGATTTCCTGAACTGTGTAAATACGAACCAGTGGTCTATAACGCCTTTGAGCATGTTCACTGTCACGAACGGCATTTTGTTGTCTATGACCAGTCTCGTCGTGACGTACACTATTGTTTTTATTCAATTGTTTTAATAAGATATCTTATTCTGTACTTGATTCAGTTTGTGCCTTTTTTTGCATATGTCTGATTCAGAAATTAACTGAGTTGTAATCGTTTCATTTTGCTACTTATTTATATTAGAAATTAGGTGTTGGTCAAGTTTATAATGTAAACTTCATTGTCACCACAAAAGAATTTCAACGCTAGCCAGCTCTCGCAATGTGTGCAATTAATTGTTGCAAATATGAACATTATGCGGTAGAGGGTATACCTTGATACTATTCGATTCTTGCCCTTGGTCGTGTTAATTCGTTTCCCTAGCTCACAGAAAATTACTGTTGTAACTCTCGTGTATCAAAATAGAATTTGGTTGGTAATTAGAAGCAACGGTGAGTCTTCCTTTTGTTTATATCTACGCATAATTTCCGACATTTTCCCCAATTTCTTCGACGCTATGCTAACCCTTCGAAACCTCGTTTTCCCAAACCAGCTGGTCTTGACTGATCCACAGCCACTGCACGTTAAGTCAACATATTGTACCTTGTACGGTTAGATACATCTGAATTCCCAATTGTTACCACGTCTGAACCAATTTTAATAAAGAAAATTAAACATTGATGACGTCATCAGGAATAAGCAACAATGTGTAGTATCCAACAGTGGATGCTCCTTTGTCGCCACGCAATTTACAGACCGAAATAACGTATTATACCAACAATGAAATGTTTATAACCTAACAACTCCTGGAACGATACATTGTTACCCAGATAGATAGTGGATTTCTTGTCAAGGTAACAATTGGAATAATTAACATCGAAACTCCCTTCGACCCCCCCCCCTGACACACTGGGTACGGTCTTTTTCGTAAGCTTAAAAGGTCCGGAAAAACTAATCGCAAGCTAATTTATTATTTTTCGTGAAACCTTATTAAACTGTATTTCTATTAAGAGCCATTAAGAGGCTTTGTAGCATAACCGAATTCAGATTCGGGCGCAGTTGCAATTCCGGGATTAGACCTTATCAATGTAACAATGACTCCCTACTGTCAATAAAATACGGATGGTGGCAAATATTCATGCTCTTGTTCTCTCCATTTCTCCAACTGATTCCCTATTCATGTTCTCTTTTTGTACAGTAATGACTAGACCAAGTATTCTCACTAGAAAAAATACACGAAGTGAAGTAAGCGTGTACTGTACACAAGCTAGACTAACCAGTCAAGCCATAACATCGTTGTGCAAACTCCAAACTTCTGCACTTTACGTAATGAGTTTCAACGATTGATTGTCTAATACCAAACAAGTGATGTAGGTTGAACTTGCTCTTAACTGCTGATCGCCCGTTTTATAAAGCGATCAAAAATTAATGACGAAACTACGCTTAAAGAAAGACAGGAAAAGTCCTAGTCCCTTACAGACATCACTTTATGCAGAAAAAAGCGGGTAAAAAAAACTTGAATGGTGTTTTTAATAACTGGAAAGCTACAAGATTGATCCAGTCTTTCGCCGGCCACTGCGATTAACAATAGTTTAGCAATGGCTTCCCAAAGTTTCATCCTACCTTTTGACAGTAATATATCTCCTCTCTCTAAGTTAGCCTTCCTCACTAACGCGTTAGTTTCATGGGAACGGCCTTTACCTACGAACAAATTAGTTCTGTGCCTCCGGTACGCGATACTGTGGTTCACTGGGCTGGGTTTATGCACGGAACTAATATGTATTACTTATAATCTCGCAAGCAAGTCACAGAGTAACACCAGCATAAAACAACTTCTGTCCGTTAGTTCCCGTTACGTGAGAGTTCCACCGACGGTGATAACGCTGATCCTGTTGACGTGGAGGAGAAATGCTATCTACCATTTTTTTCACGACTGGAGGAAGTTGGAAAATGCGGTTGAACCGACGGCCAATACTACCAAAGCTTCGTTATACAATGTTTTCAGCTCTTTCCTGTGTCTTGATGTTCTTTGCTGCCTGGCCTATTCGGCCTATTATGTGTTACAATACAAGGAGAGAGCAGGCTCACTTCTCACTTCCGATCTGACCACAAACCCATCTGTCTTCGGTTTCCTGTACGTTCTGTTCGTGGTGTTAACGTATTACGAAACTGTTGTCAGCGTGATCGGGTACGTACTACCCGGTTTCGTATATAGGTACTTGGCTTTGTCGCTCCAGAGAATCGAACAAAGTTTCGTTAACGAACTTGCTATCGTACAGGAACACAAGGAACCTTTTGCAATTGAACCGGTAACGAACAATTTCCTGGTTTTCGACAACGCTGGAATTTCACCTCACTTGGCCAATAAGAAAAATTTTTGTACGTCTTACGAGGATGCGATTGATCGTCTATGGAATCGTTACGAGCATCTTAATGGACTTGTTAAAGAGGCGGGGAAAATCTGGGACCTTCTCTTGTTCACAAACTACGTGCTTTCGTTCCTTAGTATCTGCAATGCTGTCTTCTTTTCGCTACAAAGTTTTGTACACATCTTGACCAATCGGCAAGTTATTTGTGGTAATGGTGACGTCGCAATTTTCACTTTTTACATCCAAACCGCTCAAATCGCGAAGCTTATAGTCACGACCAATATGTGCAACGCTTTGTCGAACCAGTCACAAGAATTTAGAGCGAACATCAATACGACTTTCAAGCAAATCCGGCATAGGCTTACAACAGAAGAACGGCAGCACTTCCGTGATTTCCTGAACTGCGTAAATACAAACCATTGGTCCATCACGCCTTTGAACATGTTTACCGTTACAAACAGCGTCTTGTTGTCTATGACAAGCCTAGTCGTGACGTATACTATCATTTTCATTCAAACATTTAATGATACATCCACTGCATGTTAATTGTATTAATAATTGTAGGCTATTGTTACGTACAGCAAAATTTCCAAATGTGTTAACGCATATCAACCAAGTGTAATTCAAGAATCTTAAGACTGTTGACACCATAAGTAAGAAATAAACATGTGCTGTTGCCAACAGCGGATGTTCCACATTCACCACGCCATTTACGAAGCGAAATAATTATTGTACCAACAATGAAATGTTCTTATTTTAACAGCTCTTGGTGCTGTACGAATGGTTCGTTATTACTCAGACAGGTAATGGGTTTCTTGCTAAGCTAACAATTTGAATAATATTAACACCGAAACTCCCTGCGCTTCATACTGAATTCGTTTATAGTAAAACGTCATTCAAGCAAGGGGTGTTCTAACAAGGGAATTTCACTACTGTGCGTGTTGGTTGTTAGATGAAAATAACGAACGTTTAATACAATACGACAACGCCATCGAGATTTAAAACTCATCAATTGATTCAATCCTCGTCAAGGGCGACAACTAGGGGCAAGTTGCTAGGATGTCTCCACTACCAACTGGACTGCACAACGTAATATTTAGTGTTGTCTAAGAATGTTTTTAAATTGAAGTGCACGTATAGTACTCACAAAAAAAACTAACAGTGAAATCTCCTCTTGTGAAAGCCTTGCTGCGGGTCACCGAACGTTCGAAATATCGAATGGGACTCCGCAACGCCTCTGGCGGTAGCATAGGGACTGGGCTGGGAACGTTTTTTTCCCTCAGAGTGCTTTTTACAAAAGACAACATCGATACAGATACGGTACGGTGCGTGAAAAAATCACAACGTATCATTTTAAAGACTGAAGAAACACAATAGTGTAAGTAACCACCAGGCTCGTCATGGACAGTAATGTAGCGTTCGTCACCGTAAACATACTTAATGGCGCTATCGCCCATTTGTCAGTACACACACGGCTAATTAAATCTCGTAATTGTTGTCTTTCTTCGTCTGAAAGATCGTCTCTTATTCGACCGAAAATGGTGCCAATGCTTTCACTGAATTCCGTCAACTGATTTGGCAGACCACTGCACATATTAGTGAAAACAACAAGTTTAACAATGAAAAACACTTGAACGTAAACAGTAGGAATTGCGACGTCCAAAGCGCCGAGGATCCAGGGTTGCTTCTTCGAGACATTTACCATTGCTCCTAGTAAGAAGAACACTATAGATGAGATGACGAAGAATGACGTCACGTAGCTGATAAACGTCAGAACATCCCATAGCTCTCTCGCCTTCTTAACAAGTGAGTTAACTCTCTCGTAACGGTTCTCCAGTTGTTTGATGGCGTTCCTGTACGACAATGATGATTTTTCACATTTCTGCAGCATGGTCAAATTCCCATGGCCGACAAAATTGTTGCACTGCGTGGTCACGCGATTTCCCAACCGTTGCTCGACCAGTGCAATATCAGCCACGAAAGACTTCTCGATTCTACACAGCGATAACGCCAGGTACCGGTAGGTGATACTCGGTAAGGCGTATCCGATTTCGCTAAGAAGTATTTGATAAAATTGTGACAATATGTAGATAACGTAATACAGGTAAAAGTAAGGCGAGCGACGAAGAGATTCCGAAGCAAACAGCACAGTTGCAGCATGGGGGTACTGTAGGCCAAAGTTGGTAGTATAGCTTGTGGAGCCCATAATGTGAATGCAGGTGAACCAGCAAAGCATATAAAGTGATAAAAGTTGGGTAGAACCAGTTGTCGGCTCAAGTGGTTCTTCTAGTTGTCGCCAGTCCAGAAAAAAGTTGTGGAGCGACTTTCTTTTCCACGTAAACGTGAAAAGTGTCACTAACGAAAGGGGGAACTGGATGTACCGGGAGGTAATTGCAATGAGATGCTCCACGTTTTGTTCATTGGTTAAAGAATTTAGCAAACTATACACATTGTACACGATATCGAAGAAGAGGGCAAAGCCGATGAAACCAATGATTCCGAAACGTAGACACAGAATTAATTTACTAGTGGACAATGGACGAACCCAGGAAAGCAAGGCACTTGTGCTAAACGCTAGTTGGCAGAGGGGAAACGTATGTTTTTCCACAGGAAGGATGTACTCCTGAACTGCCATGTCTCGTTCTTGCATCAGGGGCAGTTCACGCAAGACTGGACACGATCTTAGGGTACAACAGAGTGCTATAGTGCCTCTAGGGTACAATGATCGGCACAATATAATCCTTAAAGAAAAAGTTAAAAAAAGAGCAAAAATAATAAAATAAAATAAAAATACGGTAGATCTCGTGTTATAATAGCAAGTGTTACTTAAAGGAAGCTTAATTCTACACATTTTTACGAATAGAAATCTTCTATTATTTGCGCTGTTTGGCACGTTATCTGATGATTCGAACAAAAGGGGAAAACAATTTTTTCGCCCAGCGAAGAACAACCTGTCCACAATCTCCCATTACGTTAGACTCCCACCGACGTTGATAACACCGAACGAAATAGCTGAACGAGGAGTTAAAACGACGGAGTAGAAAATCGAAATAGGGACTTAAGCTCGAGGCATTTCTGAACATTTATTAAAATATTATTTATTGAATAGACTGGAGTAGTACGAGAAAAGACACTACTTTTTGGATACAGTCACGTTAACATCGGCTTATACTGTACAGTTGAAAGTGAAAAATTAAGCTGTGCTTATTTCAGAGTTTGAAGATACACAATAGTATAAGTTATCACCAGACTTGTCATGGAGAGTAGAGTGCCGTTCGTCAATTTAAACATGCTTAATGGCGTTATCTTCCATTTTTGACTTTGCAGATGGTTAACGAAATCGCGCAGTTGCTGCCGTTCTTCGATGGAAAGATCGTTTCTTATTTGATTCAAAGTGATGCTAACACTTTCTTTGAATTGAGCCAACTGATTCGGCAAAACATTGCACATGTTGGTAGAAACGATGATTCTACCAATAAAAAATACTTGGAAATAGATCACCGGTGACACAACGTCTGGACCACCGAGAGTTATTGGTTGTTTCTTCAGAACATTGGTGAGCATCTCTACTAAGAAGAAAACAATACCCGCGAAGACGAAAAATGACGTCACGTAGCTGGTAAACAACAGGAAGTTCCAAAGTTCTCCTGCCTTCTTTACGAGTTGGTTGAGTTGCTCATAACGATTCCACAGTTGACGAATGGCTTCTTTGTATGATACAAAAGATTTATCGCCTTTCTGTAGAATCTCCGAACTACTGGAAACGAAGAAATTGTCGCATTGGATGGTCACGTGGTTCCCCGATTGTCGCCCGGCGAGCGCAACGTCATCAATGAACAATTTCTCTAATTTGCGCAGCGACAATGCTAAGTGCCAGTAGATGAAACTCGGAAATATGAAACCGATTTCGACAAGAATATGGTAACAAAACAGAAACCACATGTAGATAACGTAGAAAAGGTAAAATAAGCATGAGTTTCGCAGAAATTCTGAAGTAACGAGTAAACTTGCCGCATGGGGATACTGTAAGCCGAAATAGACGTGAAAGCCCATGCTGAAGACCACATAAGCGCAAATGAACCAACTCAAAACGTAATACGACGAAATCGGACCAGAACCATTCCTTGGCTCAGGCGATTCCTCAAACTGCCGCCAGTCCTGGAAAAAGCCGCAGAGTGACTTTCTTTTCCAAGCAAACGTTACAAGCGTAATTAGCGACAGAGGATGCTGGAGATTCTGGAAGAGAATGGAAATCAGCTGCTCTAGGCTTGGGTCAGAAACTAAAAAACTTAGTAAATGATATATATTGTAGGCAAGGTCGAAGAAGAGGCCAAAGACGATAAAGCCAGTGATTGCAAAACGCACATACAGAATTGTTTTACTGTTGGGTAACTCATTTTTCAACGGAATTAATGCACCCGTGAAAAAAGCTAACTGGCATAGAGGAGACGTATTTTTTTCTATAGGGAGGACGAAATTTTGTACAGCCATTGTAAAGTTGGCTTGTGTACCGGGTGCAGTCAAGTCAAGACTGGGCTTCGTACCATGACAGAGCCAAGTGTTGAAGTACCTGAAGGATCAGCGGGGGTTGACATCAACTACCCCCCCCCCCTTCGAAAACAAAACAAAACAAAAATATTTCCAGAAATAAAAAGAAATAACTCGTTTAAAATAGAGACATCTGCTTCACATAAAATTATCATGTTAATTTAAATTAATATTTATTTTTGCGATTTTTCCTGATTGAGTGCCCAATTAATCGATGGTAAGGTAGGGAAATGACATTCTTGCCTTTTTTTCATATTTTGCTTGATGTATCGACGTGTTTTTACCACGAAGTAAACATTGGCTGCTTCCGCTCAACCATGTCGTCGTTGTGTAAACTCCTAGCTTTTGCACTTTTCGTACTGAGTTTCCCTGTTTAATTTTCTAACACCAAACAAGTGATATGTAGCTTCCACCCTGGTTTGCCTGTTGATCATCCATTATTCATTCATCGAAAAATGACAAGGAAATTCCGCTTAATAACCCGCATTGACAGTCCTTTACACTTTAGAAAATTAAGAAAAACAAAATTGTATTTGTAGTATTCGTTGTCCAGTAAAATTGCATTCAGTATTTTGCGGACCACAGGCGATACACCTCAGTAATGATTTCCCAAAGTATTGACTTCCTACCATTTAACCGAAATTTATCCCCTCTCTCCAAGTTAACTTTCTTCAGGAACGCGTTAATTTCATGGGAGCGGCCTTTACCGACCAAATATTTTCCATCTCAAAAATTAAAAAAGTTTAAGAAACTAAGGAAAAACAATTCGGGTAAAATAGAGATTCTGCTAGGGGAAAGCTTATTCAGTTTAATTTTAATCAATTTATTTTTCGCTGTGTTTATTGATTTATTCCCCAATTAGTTGACGGAACAAACTTTCGAACTTCACATAATGAATTTCATTGTTTGACGGTCAAGTACAAGACAGTGATGTGTAGTGTCCTTTGATATTTGATCGTTATCAAGTAATCGAAAATTTATAACGAACCTTCACTTAATGACCCAGACTTGAAGCCCTTTTTATGAACTTTACACATGAGAAGACTCCAATGGTGCAAATATTTGGAGTTCTTCGTGAGTGTATTCAGTCTTTTGCAGACCACTGGCTTTACGGACTATTGCAGTAATGACTTCCCGAAGTTTCGTGCTACCATTTGAGAAAAATATATCTGTTCTCTCCAAGTTAACTTTCATCACTAACTCGTTAATTTCATGGGAGCGGCCTTTACCAACAAACAAATTCGTTCTGCATTTCCGCTTTGCCATTCTGTGGCTTACAGCACTGGGTCTGTCTTGCAAAATGGCGTATTTCAGCTACTATCTCACAGGCGGTCTTCCTAGTGACATCAGCTTAGAACAACTCCTTTCCATTATCTCCCGTTTCACGAAAATTCCTCCGACGTTGATCACCATTGCTGTCTTAACATGGAAAAGAAATTCCATTTACCAATTTCTTCAAGACTGGAAAGAGCTGGAAAAAACGCTTGTACCAACTGCGAATACTACCAAAGCTTCGTTATACTATGTTCTTAGTTGTTTTCTATTTTTCGAGGTGCTTAGCGGCCTTGGCTTTTCTGCCTATTTTGTGTTCAAATACAAGGATGACGCAGGCTCAGTTTTCAGACACGAATTGTTAAAAAACGCACGTCTTTTTTATTTCGCGTACGTACTGTACATGGTGATAGAGTTTTCCAAATCCTTGTCAGCGAATTCGGGCACGTGCTTCCCAGTTTCGTATATAGCTACTTGGCTTTGTCACTTCAGAAAGTGGAACAGACTTTCGTTACTGAGCTTGCTATCGCACAGCAAGAAAAGAGGTCCTTTATAGTTAAAGAGATGCCAAACAGTTTCTTGGACGATTACACTGCGATTTCTTCTCACTTGGGCAATATGAAGAATTCCTCAACATCTTACGAGGAAGCGATTTATCGGCTATGGAACCGTTATGAATATCTCTATCGACTAGTGAAAACGGCGGGAAAGATCTGGGATCTTCTGCTTTTTATCAACTACGTGATTTCCTTTCTCAGCATCTGCAATGCCGTCTTCTTTCTACGACAAAGTCTCAGACAAATCACGACCCCTCAGGGAATTCTTCTTGGTGAAGTTGACCGACCAATTTTCACACTTTACATCCAAGCCGTTAAAATCGCGAAGCTTATAATCGCGACTAACATGTGCAACGCTTTGCCGAACCAGTCAAAGGAATTTAGAGCGAACATGAATACTACTTTCAACCAGATACGGCGCAGTCTTACAGTGGACGAACGGCAGCACTTCCGTGATTTCTTAAATTACGTGAATACGAACCAGTGGTCTATAACGCCTTTGAGCATGTTCACCGTTACGAACAATGTCTTGCTGTCTATGACAAGTCTCGTCGTAACGTATACTATTGTTTTCACACAAACGTTTAAATAAGACGTTCATTGTATGTTAACTTAACATATTCATAATATTGCTGTAGCTGTAGAACTGTCGTACTGTTAACGCATGTAAATCAAGGGTAATACAGAAGACCAAAACTTAATACGCCATAAGGATAAAGTAGCAACCTATTTTTGGCTGATATCGTCTAATTGGCAACAATTGGTGTTCCTCAGTTGGTAAGAAATATCCTTAACGAGACCATTTATTATATCAACAATGAAAGTCCATAGCCAGATAGCGGCTTCTGTAATGACACGGAATTT
Organism: Triops cancriformis; assembly: GCA_020615345.1. Classification (NCBI taxonomy): domain Eukaryota; kingdom Metazoa; phylum Arthropoda; class Branchiopoda; order Notostraca; family Triopsidae; genus Triops; species Triops cancriformis. Next base: position 16,709 of record JAHZNP010001354.1, read on the forward strand.
ATTTTTTATCGAAATACTGAACGAACTTCATCTCAAGCCACCTACTGGAGTAATTAACTCCCTGTGATTCATAATTAGCTCGTTAATGGTAAAACCGATCTTCAAGCGATTGCAGTTGTAACATGTAATATTGTCCGTGACTGTGCAAAAATATTGTGTACAAAATAATGAACGAGTAATACAGTATGATACTAACTGTCGAGATCTACACGGCGCAGCATGATTCGGTTTACACTACGAAGCTGACAAGCCACTATAACTACTATAATTATTCTTGTAAATACACACGAGTTCCAAATAAGAAACTTTTCTTTCGTTTTATTATAAATTTTAAACCCACCGTTTAATTACTTTCCATTCATCCGTATTTTCTAGTGCTACTTCAACTTCAAAACTAGCAAAAATCGTCTGATCTTGGACGCTATCAAAATTCGATGTTGCCCTATTAGACAAGCAATTATTATAAAGATTTATAAGTGTTAGGTTTACGAACTCCTTGTTGTCCATATGGTTTCTATTCCAATGCCAAGGTCGATCACATTTATATATGATGTTTAGGAGAATGGGAATGTTTGCAAACAAGCGCGCAAATATCACAACAACAGAAGATTAACTTACCAACACACCTAATCTGTGATTGGCGAAAAGGCTTGTGTCAGTTCTGCCGCTGCCAAAAGTTGAGCAGCGCTGGCGCTGAAGTACGTATGCCAGAGAACATCTATAGAGTACGGTAGTACTCTATATAATGCATTCGAGGTGGGAAAAAAGGGACTCGGTTTTCTCTGAAACGACACAAGCTACTGGTACGTTTTAGGTACCGAAAAATGCAGGAAAAAATCCTGTAGGCTGATTTATATTTTGTTTGTCTGTGAGTTTTATGAGAGGGCAGATATTCGTAATCTTTTGGAAAACATCTTGCATTCCATTCGCATTCTTTCGTACACTTTTCGTTGCTATTGCCACGCTAAGAAAAGAAAGGGTTCAGGTCAGAAAAGGAGGGGTTTCTTGACGTCACGCCTGAGGCACAGTGAACTGGGCCGTCCATATGAATTCGCATTCTTTCGTATGCTTTTCGTTGCTATTGTCACGCCAGGAAAAGAAAAGGGTTCGGGTCAGAAAAGGAGGGGTTTCTTGACGACACGACTGAGGCACAGTGAACTGTGCTGTACGTATGAAGTTTGCCGTGCGGGTTCGAAGCCGGTTTCACAATATGCGTGCTCCTAGGGTCATTCCACAGCACTTCAACGTGCACAATTGGAGCAACAAGCAGCGTCAGCACTGAATACTGCTGAAGCTTTGTGCAAAAGGTCTTATTCTATGGAAAAGGAGCTTGGTGAGAAGATACAACGTAAGTGTAGATTTTTCTCTGCAAAGTTTGAGAGATGCTCATTGGAGAATTTATTGAAAGATCTGTTGCATTCTGCACTTCGGGTTTTTTTTTAACGTATACGTCGCTAGTGTCGAGAAGCTTGAGGATGAAATCTTTCAAGGCGAGGAAGACGATTTGGCTGAGCTTGAACAGGAAGAGCTAACTATATTACATGTACTCGACAATTCCGTTTCAAACAAACAGAAATACGCTATTATTCACTACTGTTCCACAGAAAAAGAAACGATATAAATAAACTTAAAAATTTCTTACAAAATTTAAAAAAAGGAATAATGCATTCACCATCCAAACCCTAAAAGCAATGGTATAAATCCTTTCAGCTTACTAGCCCAAACGTCCATTATTCGCATTAAAGAATAATCTGGACCATATCACTACAACTACTGCATAATTGCCATTTGTACAGTATTGCCATCCTCTAATCATTACAGGTAAAATCACAACAATTAGTGCATTATTGGCGCCCCCGTACGTTTTCACACACGATTAAACAAACTAAATAACAACAAATAAAAAAATAAAAAAACAAAACTAATAAGCCATCCGTGCATCACTGACGCGAAACGTAACCAAGTACAACAGGGGCGCCAATAGTGCACTAATTGTTGTGATTTTACCTGTAATGATTAGAGGATGGCAATACTGTACAAATGGCAATTATGCAGTAGTTGTAGTGATATGGTCCAGATTATTCTTTAATGCGAATAATGGACGTTTGGGCTAGTAAGCTGCAAGGATTTATACCGTTGCTTTTAGGTGGTGAATGCATTATTCCTTTTTTTAAATTTTGTAAGAAATTTTTAAGTTTATTTATGTAGCTTGTGTTCGCGTTTGCTGCCTTTTTTTAGGCGTATGTCCTATGTTGCTTGTATTGAGACGTCGGACACTCCAGTGTAAATCTGACTACGGTGCCATAGTGACTAACAATGAAATTTCCTCTTGCGAAAGCCTTGCTGCGGGTCGCGGAACGCTCAAAAAGGAAGGAGTGCGACATCGCCCGAACAACCGTCCTGGCGTTAGCATAGTGACTTTGGTGGGGTTCTAATTTTTTAGATTACTGTACAATACATCAGTCATTTCAGCCAGAATAGGTTTTATTAGACATCTCAGGTTTACCCAGTACATTTTCTTTTTGCTCAGCATAGTTACAAAGAAAAATCGACTTTAGTACAGTGCATCTATAAAAAACTCAATCTTTTATTTCAAAGACTGAAGAAACACAATAGTGTAGGTCACCACCAGGCTCGTCATGGACAATGGAGTGCAGTTTGTCACGGTAAACATGCTTAAGGGTCTTATCTCCCATTTTCTCATTTGCAAATGGTCTAGTAAATCTCGTAACTGTTGCCGTTCTTCGTCGGAAAGATCGTCCCTTACTCGATAGAATATGGCACCAATGCTTTCTTTGAATTCAGTCAACTGGTTCGGCAAAGAATTGCACATGTTGGTGAAGGCAACAAGTTTAACAACGAAAAAGGCTTGGACGTAAACATTGGGAATTGTGATGTCCAGACCGCCAAGAGACAGTGCTTGCTCCTTCGGGAAATTCACCATTTGTCCTAGCAAGAAGAACGCTATAGACGATATGGCGAAAAATGACGTCACGTAGCTGGTAAACATCAGAACGTTCCAGATTTCTCCCGCCTTCTTCACAAGCCCGTTGACTCCTTCATAATGTTTCCATAGCCGACTTATGGCCATCTGGTACGACACCGAAGATTTCTCACCTTTCTGCAGCAATGTCAAATTCCCATGTTCAAAGAAATTGTTGCATCGGGGGATCACACAGTTCTCCCCTTGTCGCTCGGCTAGCGCAATGTCAACTATGAAAGACTTCTCGATTTTATGCAGAGATAATGCCAAGTACCGGTAAGTGATACTCGGTAATGCGTATCCGATTTCGCTTAGAAGTATGTGATAAAATACTAAACACATGTAGATGGTGTAAAAAAGGTAAAAGTAAGGTGAGGTTCGCAGAGATTCCGAAGAAAGCAGGGAAGTTGCAGCTTGGGGGTACTGTAGTCCAAAGTAGACATTGTAGCTTGCAAAGCATACGATGTTAATGCAAACGACCCAACTAAATAAATCGCACTTTGAGAGTTTGGTAGAACCAACAGTCGGCTCTAGGGGTTCCTCCAATAGTCGCCAGTCTTGGAAAAAGCTGAAGAGTGATTTTCTTTGCCACGTTAGGGATCCAAGCGTAATTAGCGACAGAGGATACTGGAGATATCGAGATACGATGGCAATGAGCTGCATCATGTTTTGATCTTTAGTTAAAGAATTTAGTAAACCATAGACAGAGAAGGCGGCATCGAAGAAGAGGCCAAAGCCGATAAAACCAATGATTGTAAAACGTAGACACAAAATTATGATATTAGTAGGCAATGGACGCGCCCAGGAAAGCAATGCACTCGTGGTAAAAGCGAACTGGCAGAGAGGATACGTATTTCTTTCCAGAGGAAGAATGTAGTTTCGAACAGGCATGGCTCGGTCTTGTATCGGGAGCAGTTCAGACATGACCGGACACGATCTGACTATAGCGCTTCAGTCCCCAAAGGGTTCAAAGGTTGACACACTGTTCCCTCCTGTTCGGAAACGTTTTGTAACCCGTAAGGGGAGAACGGTGCGAATGCCTGCACGCTTCCTATAGTTTTCTCGGAACTGATATTTTGACCTTTCGCCTTGTTTAGGCACCTCTCACCCTTTCAATAATCTTACGTCATTCTCTAGATGAACTTTCTCGTTGGTTTAAAAAAGGGGTTGAGAGTCGTGCAGTAGTGCGCGTAACACCAACGGTAACGGAACTATGCCAAGGTCATAGTAAACAATTCTTTCTGTGCTTATTTTAGTGAAACAGTCGGTGTATTTTTTTTCATTTCTGCAATTTTAGCCAATAAAGTTTGTTTTAGCCAGTATCCGAAAAACCTGTGCCTTATCAATTT
>JAHZNP010001355.1:0-21018 GCA_020615345.1 Triops cancriformis
TACTTTTCCGTTTTTCTACAGTTTAAAATATACGTAAAGTATTTTTAAATGGAAACTAAAAGTTGTTTTCTAGCTATACATTTTCTGAATATACTGGTGAAAACCAAATATCAGATCGGACAAGTAGTTTTTAAGTTATCACCTGAAAACAACTTCGCATAGCTCATGGAATTCGCCCAGAAGTAAAGGTCGGTGTATCTTAAGAGTATTTGTAACTTAAGAGATTTTTTCCGCTCATAGATGACACTAGTATTTTTTTCTTAAGCCCCTCCCCTTGTGGCTATATTACATTATCGACAGCAGATGACAGCAAGTACCATTAGCGCGAAACTTGAAAGTTCATGGACAGTCTGCCAGTTAGCCACGCCTGTTACATACTGATTCAATACTTAGCTACAATATTTGATATACATATCTGTCAATGGCTATTCAAGTTAGACGGACAAGCTTCTTATAATCTTCTATTCATACTTTAGTAACTTTCATATAATTCAAGTAGTATTGATGATAATTTCATTCATTACGATAACTTCATTTTAAATATAGTGACGAGACTATTTTGTGTCACTTCTTTATTCTGATAAGTCGATTAATATGAAGAACATTTTTACTCTCTAAAATGAATGTAAATAAATCCATTGAAGATTTTAATATGAAACGATTGATAAAATCATAAAATGTTGGGTTACAACGTTGTTTTCAAATCAAAACGTCGCACGCTCCATAGAAGGGAATGACAAATTAATTGTAAGCAGTGGAATTATTATATAGTAAAAATTTTCACTAAAAATACAGAACAAAACTTACAGCTTTTATTTTAATTTTATTATGCGAAATACGCGAATTCCTCCGGGTGTTCTCTGCATAAACGTAAACAGTCCGTTAGTGTTCATTTGCAAAATCAAGTATTTTTAGTATTGGATGTTTTCTTTTTTTTCTTTACATTTGTAGGCAGAACATGTTATGTTTATTTATTAAACGGCATTTTGAAACATTTTCAACGAATAACGAAAGACAGGTCTCCAATTTGCAAAACGCAATTTATTCCACAAGCAAATTTAACACGACAATGGTCAAGAACAACAAATTCCGAATAAACTTTCAAAACTAAAACAGAAAGGAAAAAAGGAGAATTGATTTCGAAATTTTTTTTAGCAAAACACAAGTAACAATGACAAAATCATAGCGTTTCGTTTCCTTCTGGGTAAATATCTTCAAATGTTTCTTCATTCTGTTGGCTGGCATTATTATTTACTAAGAATGGTCGCATTAGACCGGAATTTAGCAACGTGTCCGGTAATTCCAAACCGGAGCGCGAAATAAACAGCCCAACTTCTTGCAGAAGGGTTTCAAACTCGTTCTCCCTTTGCCTTACCCTCCGTCGTTCCCCTCTTGATTGCCCATAGTCATGAGCGGATTGAGGGATCACCTCTTCTTCTCCAGCGTTCGAATACGGTTCCGGAACACCTGTTGCGGTATGCGGCATGCCACGTCCGTTCCGAAAGCCACCTCTTTCGGCGTTAGTCACCCCGCGTCCGTTCCGAGAGTTACGTCCGCGGTATGGCGCCACATGATTACGCCACGCACCACGGTAACGACCACGTCCACGAAGAACTGGCGTTTCCTCGTTACCTGACCGCAGGTACATCTGAAGTAGACGCGCGTGATGAACGATATCATTTAGATATGAATCAACACTTCGGTCCATTCCTTATAGATATAAAATATTTAAATTTCATGAACCAAATGTGTTGATTTAGGGATACCTTTCATTCAGTGTAAACAGATTGCTTGATCGTCACAAACAACGATGGAGTTATTGGAATGAATGTAACAAACTATGAATTACCACTGTATTTTATACAATCATAACAACCTTGGACAGAATTCTTTTTAATAAATGGAATTGCAATACAAGTAATACACGGCAAAAGTTGCTTTATTTTAATTACGCTAGGAATGGCAAGTTTAATTTCATTATAAGTAGTAGAAATAAAGGCAAGTATATAATAAATAGAAACGACCACAAAAATAAATAAAACATACTTCAGAATATCTGTGTTTTTGTTGAATTGTATAAATCAATGTAAAACGTTCTTCTTTTTATAATTTAGTCTGACTTCACAAATAAACTCGTTTATGGACCCAATAGGGCGTATGCCAATCTTAGTACATAATTCCTCCCGGTAGGACATTAGGACACAGAGCCGCCATTGTTCGAACCACTGTTTACATTAAGCACTGTCAACAGTATACGACCGTCGTTCTTATTTTCATACTTTTTTAGTAAGCCGTTGCTAACTTACATAGGAAAGAAGAAATGTTATGTAAAATGTTGTCTGTCGAAAACGGAGAGCAAATTCAGCCAATTCAGGCAATTTAACACCACGTGAAACACAGATGTAAACATCAAACAATGACAATGGTTCGAACAATGGTGGCTCTCCCCTACCGGTGGGAACTATGTCCTAAGATTGGCATACGCCCTATTTAGAAAGAACCCAACGATACTACAATTATAGGCACACTAATAATTAAAAGGGGTTTTGAAGAAGAATGAAAAAGGGGAAATGACATTCTAAGAACACATGAAAGTACGAACTTTCTACGGCAACGAAAGTACTAATTGAAAGGAAGGTTATTATGCACTTAAAAAAGAAGCCGGAATGCGAAGTGGGCTACCTTTGTTATTCAGTACGTGTTAAAAACCAAACAAACTAATACTGCCATAAATGTTTTAGAATCACGCTAATTTTAAAGTCAATGCATTCGAAGACTGAACTTGATTATTTTACCAAATACAATCAGAACAACGCAATTCCTTCTATTATAAAATGTGCAATGGCCAAGAAAATAAATCTTCACAGAATGGAGTACAAAGCTAATGTTGATTTTCATCTAGTAGTTCTTCTTTAATTATTCACATATATTCTTCATTCACAATACAAGGAAATAAACTCATAAATGTAAAAAGTATGAAAACAACAATGAAATACGAGTGGTATGGCCAAAGCTTCTTTCCCATGGGGCCGAGATGAACAGGGTTATATCCTTCCGTCTTTGACGCACATACACGCGCATTTGCTCTTTACTCCTTCTTTCGGCCTTGTATTCGTTGCCCAAAGGTAAAAAAAGAGAAGACTTCGTACCATATGCCACATCAATTCAGAGATTGTTTATTACGCGTTGTGACGAGGGCAAAAATTTGTTTATTTGTGTTGCGTACTGAGTTATCAGTTTATTAGAAAGAAAACGAAATGGGTAACGAGAAATTTTCTCTCCGCAATAAAAAAAGAAGAGGCCTCCCAAGAAAAATCTTATTCCAGATGAAGAAAACCATGACTCCAGATGAAGAAAACCATAATATTCAGGTGAGTCATGCATGCAATTTTCTTCAAAGCGGAAGTGAACTGAATGAGAATTCTCTAAACGTACCGCTTGAAGTAATTAGCGAAAGCAATAACAATACGAATACGAATTTTGGGTCTTTCAACCCCACTTTGTGGTTTGAAGGAAGGGAGAATGACCAGGACAAGACTGAAGCTGTGAATTTGATCACAGAAAAATTCAATATTCGTCCTCCTAAGGTCTCTGATGCCGTGCAAGGACGTCGAATAGTCCAATTAGGATACGTTATTGAACTTTCAGCAGAAGTAGCGCTGAAACACAATGCTGTGTGTCCGTTTCGATTAGAAATGAAGGAGAACGGAGTCACGGTTTTTTTTCCTCTGTCATTCTTTGCTGCGCTCACTGCGATTTTAGGTGCTTTGTGGACTCAGAACAGATTCACAGGGAGCAATTTTTACAAAGAAAGCGCAAACGAAACACAGATGAAAACGATGAAGAGACCATTATAAAAAGAGAGAAATGTCAATTAATACTCTTATGACATGGTCGATGATGAGTACAGGTTCTGGCCAACACCAATTACAAGAAATTTGCGCGATCAACAGAATACCTTGTATTCTTAAAAATTTTTTACTTGCAACAAGAAAAGCTGGTCGGCAAGCTTTGGGAAGACGAAGCAAATTTCGAAATGAACCGTGCGATTCACGAAGAAATTGAGTCTGCTATAGAGGCAGGAAAAGTTGACGACGAAGGGTTCCCACTAATCACTGTTATCGGTGACGGTGGATGGTCCCAACGAAGTAATGGCAAGCGCTACAATGCGAAATCTGGTGTCGGTGTGATTATTGGCGCTCACACCAATAAACCACTGTCTGTTGGAACGAGGAATAAATTCTGTTCCATTTTCAATGTAGCTCAACGTTGCCAAAAGAAACCGAGATCCCACAAATGCTATAAGAACTGGGACGGTCCCTCAACTGCTGCGGAAGCAGACATCCTTTTTACAAGAATCCGCAAACAAGAGAAGGAATACAACTTTCGAATTTCGCATTTTATAGGAGATGGCGATTCGTCTACTTTAACAAGATTTTGGCAAGCACTCCTTGAACGCAAAAACTTCCCAAAAAATAGAATGCGCTAATCACGTAGTGAAAAACTACGCAAATAGGCTTTTTAGTCTTAAATTACAAAACGGAATGTTCAGGAAGGTGCTTTCGAATTATCTGATAGGTAAACTAACCTGTGCTTGCCGCGGGGCTATTAAATTTAATGCCCAAAAACGGGAACTGCGGAAGAACTGTCCCGTGCTCTTGACAATGGGCCGAAGCACCATCTGATAGGCGATCACACCTCGTGTGAAAAACCGTCACCTGGTAGAAAAGGATGTAAATTCGCAGGAAAAAAATGTAAAGCAAGAAAGAACGAAAAGCTTTACTTTGAAGTTTGTAAAGCATTAGATTTTGTAAAGAAGAAGAGCCACAACTTCCTAGTAGAGGAGACGACCAACTCAGCAGAGCGATTCATGTCACTTATCGCTAAAATGGTCGGAGGCAAACAGATATTACGATCACAGAGAGGATCGTATACACACCGTTGTTTTGGTGATGTATTGGCTTACATTTACGGAAGGAGCTTTCATGCTAAAGTACTAAGGAAGTACAACATTACGTCGGACCAACTGGACAAGTACGAGGCACAATACTTGGCTAGTACGAGTTCAAGAAAAGCACGCTATGAACGAGACAGCGCAGTAAAAACGAAAAATAACGAACCACAGGGTTGTGCGCAAGTAGTAGATGAGTTTACTGGTTTAGACTTCCACTACTCCCTGGCTAGGGAATCTGAACGTATTCGTGAGCAATTGCAGCTCACGAATGAAGAGATAGACAGTCTCGAGAAGAAGACGCGGGGGCAGGGGGACAGCGACGAGTGGAAAGAGGGTCGGAAAAATAGGATAACCGCTTCCATATTTGGGAGAATCTGTAAGATTCGAGAATCCACCCCTAGAAAAAACATTCTTAGACAGATCGTTTTGCCCAATAGTTGGTCAACAGTAGCTACCGAGTATGGTAAATTAAACGAAAGCAAGGCTAGGATTGCGTATGAAAAAAAATGAGAGTTAAAGTAAGTCAGTGTGGATTATGGGTTCATCGCGATTTTGGGTATCTGGGAGCTTCACCTGATGGAATAATAGGTGAAGACGGTTTATTAGAAATTAAATGCCCAAAACTTTTGGAAAAAGTAAACAGCATCTATGCTTTTGTGTCTGAGAAGAAGAACAACACAATGGGATTATTACCTATGGCAGAATGCCAAGTAAAACTGAACCGCAAGCACCCGTACTACTATCAGATCCAAGGCCAACTGGAAGTAACTGATAGAGCGTGGTGCGATTTCGTTGTTTGGTGCCCAAAGGAGTTACACGTTGAGAGAATCAAACGTGACAATAATTTTTGGAATACTGAAATGTTTCCTAAATTAAGTCCTTTTTTTGAAACAAGCCTCCTCCCTGAACTCGCAGATTCTCGATTGGCAAAAAACGAAGATCCACGAGAGCCACAATTTGTTCTTGACGCTGTTGCGGCAAATAAAAGAAGATTGAAAACAAAAAGTAAAAAGCAAAACAACGGAATTCCTCTTCAGGAGTTACCAGAATTAGAAAGTGATTTCTAAAGAAAATAAGAAGAATAATTAAGTTTTGAAAATGACGTTTAAAATAAAAACCCATCGTTATAAAACAAGTGAAATTATTAGGTAACATACCATTATTTATTATGGCGAGAAACCAGAATCTCTTTTTACAAAAGGCGTGATTGGTAATCAATACTTAAATGTTGTAAATACTTATGCAAAATTTTCCGCACTCTCACATTATATAACGTGGAAAAAGCAAAATCAATTAGATTTTTTCCAACGCAGTACGTTTTCCCAAGTAGCTTTTTTCTCTTGTTTAATTATCGTGATTGTCTTTTTTTCTATAAACGAAGTCATTTTATTTTATTTTCTTCAAGTGATTGTATCCTAATTGTTATACTTTCAAGAATTGTAACTACATGCAGTACACTTACCTCTTTCCTGTTTTTTCCCCCTCAAACATTATTTTTCCAACACCCCATACTTGACTTTTTCTGTCCGCCTATCCCATAATTGAAGGTTACGATTCACTTTGAATCGAAATAACAATTTGTAACTGTTAAACTGTGTCGATGTAATGAAAAACGAACGTACGACTGCCTTTCACCATTGGAAGCATATCACTGCCGCCAACTTATGCAATATTGTCCGGTTAACTACAATTTCAAGCGACCAGGTACTGTACACTGCAGATCGTAACTTGTGAGACGTACGACAGAGGAAGTGCACTTATTCTACAGCTATGCGTAAGTACAATTAATTTAAAGTAGATCCAGTTTATTGGTAACTCATCCATTTGTCTTCCGTTACAGTGTTGTACGTCAATAACTTTTACCAATTGAAGCCTACCACTGCCTCCAACTATGCAATATTGTCTGAGACACTACAGTTTTATGCGACACGGTATTGTACACTACAGCTTGTAACTTGCGCAACGTACCAAAGAGAAGTACACTTATTGTACTAATATGCGTAAGTAAAGGTCATTTAAAGTGGGTATGATTCAATTCTAAACGTTCCATTTGTTTTCCGCTAGTGTTTGGTGTCCAGTTTCGCTTGTGTTACTGGTACAGTAATTTTATGTCCGACAGTTTGTCCTCGTTCATGCGATCTGCTTCTATTGTCAATTTTAAGGAGCCGCGAATACCCATACGTTGTACATTCGATAATTTTTCATTACAAGGCCCAGTCTTCAGAATATTACGTTGTTTTAAAAGAATTAAAAACAATTTCTCTCTGTTAGTATCGAAAAATGTAAATTTTCTTTGCTTCGCATATGGTAATACTATTCCCCGTCATGCCAAACTTCCAAAACTAACAAAATGTCAATAAAACGATTGAACATAATGAAAATTGTCACCCCCCACCGAATGTTAACATTCCCCTGCCGACAGGAAAAACGTTTTTGTCTTCCCTATTGCAACACCAAAAGTTATAACGGTCATGTAAATTACATACCCTGTGGTGTAGATGTTAGTTATGCAATTATAACTGTTGTCCATTTTTTCTTATAACTTCCCCTTTTCATGATTTTTGGTACATTAATAAAATTATTGCTCGTTACGTAAGTTTTTCTAGTGATTTATAGTATAATTTCAATTTTGTATGTGATGGTCATCACCATTAGCTTATTTTGAATTTTGTTACAAATATAAAAGCAATACCTTTCCTTTGAGAACATACAAAGGAAAATGAAAACTCGTAACATACTTCAAGCAGTTATAAGGATTACAACAGTATAACTATCTTGCTTCCAAGTAAAATGTAAAAAAATTGATAGCTAACTGTCACGAAAATAAGTATCTTAAATAAATTGATATAAAAAACTTGTATTCTGGAAGGAAAATTTGTGATAACATGTGTATTTAAAAATAAATAAATAGTAATTAATAAAGATGTACAAAATAATACTTAATTTCTTGGAGCTTTCGTCCTGGGAAAAAGTGGAAAGTATTCGTCAATTGCATTACAATTACGAAGAATCACTTACATATTTGACACATTTATTTACTTTATTACTGTTTACTAACAACAAACCACGCCAAGAAGGCGGGGCATACCTTATACCCTTTGCTTGCGAGGCAAGCTGTCTCAGGGACAGGAAAATACTATTTCCTAAAATAAATATTCTCTTGTTTGCAGGCGTGCCTTTGGCGATAGCAAGTCTCACTTTTGTCAAGGTCTTTCATCAATTCTCTTACCCGCCGTTTCCCTGTATTGACTTCGACATTCTCTCGTGCCCACTGCAATGAGCGGCAGCACGAATCAGAGGCTAACTTTTTTAAAACATTGTGGGTGATTCCGCAAAAACTACTTATCGAATTTTCAAAATTTTTGCACTAAAAATCATTTTTAAAAATCGACACTAAACTGACGAAGCCTGATTTTTGAAAATGTCTTCCACAAAAAAGTCAAAATTTTCATTCCTCCATAGAAAAATGAAGAATCGTTTTCTACAAAATCCTTCTCGACATTCCCGGCGGATCATAGACCATAACATTACTTTCAAGAAAAATTTCTAAAATAATTCGTGTAGATCCTACACAACATTTGTGAAGACCTTGCTTCAGATTGCCGCCTTGTGATCCTTCGCAACAACTTGAAATGCTTGAACCAAACAACGGCCCAGCTGCCGAGTTATCGTTCGCGATTAGAGATGCTCTGTGCCCATATGAATTAGATCAAATAAACGTGAACGCTTTCTTTTCGTTGCACTTTGGAGTTGTTTTATTGCACGCAGAATACAAAACGGATCAATCATGTTTTGCACGAGTTTTCTTCTTCTCGCTACACGTGTTGCTTACAAGTAATGACATGAGCTCCAGCATTTTATGTTTTCAGCATTCTTTTGCGTTTACGTATCCACCCCTTCGCAGTCACAGCAAATGTCGAAAAAGCCTTTCTGAAAATTGGTATCTCCGAAGAAGACCGAGACTACGTCCGCTTCTTATGGCCCGAAAACACGAGTGATCCGCATTCCCCTTTGAGAGTCTATCGTTTTGAAGTTGCCTTGTTTGGAGCAACTTGCTCTCCATTTAGTCTCTTGGCCACACTCGATCATTACTTATCCCAAGCATAGAATCTTATAGCCGACGATCTTCGTAAGAGCATTTACGTAGACAACGTCGTTAGTGGAGCACCAACCGAAGCAGTTCGTATTCTGTCTACCGCAGGAATGAATTTACGTCATTGGACATCGAACAGAACCATCCTTCGGAAGCTCGCAGAGAAACTTGGCGTTTTAAACCAAGATCAACCAGTCAAGATTCTTGGTACGTTGTGGAATCCCCAAATGGATTAGCTTTTGTATCCCTATCCTTCGTACCGTTTGGTTGCTTCCGGTTTCCCAACGAAACGCAGCATTCTGAAGAGTATCGCGACGATTTATGATCCCGTTGGATACCTGTCACCCCTTACCATCCGTGTGAAGATGTTGATTCAACAACTCTGGAAATCCGGTCTCAACTGGGACGAACATGTGCCCTCTACTCTAGCTGTCGAATGGAATAATATTTTGAACGATCTCATTACTGCTATGAAACATCCGTTCCCGAGAAAGTCAATTCCGTCAAACACGCCCATTCACGTCGTTGCCGACGCCAGTATGAAGGCTTATGGAGCCGTCGCTTACGCCACGTCCGACAGTATCTCGAATTTTCTTATCAGTCAGACCAAGGTCGCGCCTTCTAAAGGTGAACTTACCGCACGTCGTTTTTTTACTCACTGAGTCCATACCATTCAAGAATGTCTGCAGACCTTCCTAGTCGAGGGTTAACTGCGAAAAGGTTAATTGGATATCCGCTATGGGAACATGGACCAAGTTGGATTTGCCAACCAAGTAACTGGCCCACTCCTATTGCTCACGTTAACTTGGTAAAGACAATCGTACCTCCTGTAATTACAAATGCAACGTCACCCGAAGCTCTGTTTCCGTGTCATAAATGGAAAGCTGTCGGTTAAGCGGTGGATAACCCTTTAATGAACTTGCCGTAATACTGTATAAGTCCCAAGAAGAAACGAACATCTTTAACATCTTTGAGCTTCGGGGCTTCTTGAACGGCACGAACTTTAGAGAGATCTGTTTTTAATCCGTCTGCCGAAAAAATGGTACCTAAGAACGGTACCTCGGTCAATCCAAACAGGCATTTCATCCAATCCAACCTACCGGAGGCATTCCGAAGCCTTTTTAGGACAATCTCGGCCTTTTCTTGATGGTCTTGTTTTGTATAACCGGTAATGAGAATGTCACCGAGATAACATTTTGCGAAAGGCAGATCATGAAAAAGATCATCCATTACTTTTTGGAATTTTGCGGGAGCCGATGCGATACCAAAAGGTAGGCGGGTGTACTGGTACATTCCCCAAAGAGTGTTGATAGTAGTCAGCGGCTGGGATTTAGGGATCCAATGCCATCTGTAAATTCGCCTGGGATAGGTCAAGCTTTGTGAAATAAGCACCACCTTCCAATGTAGCAAAAAGGTCTACAGGCTTCGGTAACGGATATTAGTCTATCAACAGCTCCAAGTTTACCGACGTCTTATAATCTCCACAGATCCGTAAACGGCCGTTTGGCTTTGGTACAACTACGATACTCGCGTATTTGCTCGTTCCAAACGAGGACAGCCTAACTTCACCCAAGCTGCTTCAGGAAATAACGAGACGGAAGAACCACTGTCAACTTGCACTACTTTTCATAAACTGTCATTTCTAAAAATTAATATAAGAGACCTGTAGGAGTTCCTATCGAGACCTTCTCTCGGATAGACGTTCTTTCTCTGTGTCCTGAAATATATCGTGATATTGTGCAATTCTAAGGGTTATTTTTCTGGTGAATGGAGGACTGGTCTAAAGAAGACGAAGAAGCTAGCTCTGCAGTCATCTGTGTAGGGTGTGATCAGCCACTTACCACAAGTCAAAACGGGACCTATGGAAAAAGGAAAGAATTTCCAAGCCGAATCGCCAGCAAAGAAAAGCAATCCAAACTAGAACTATACGTATCAAACCCCAAGCCGACCTTGTCGCAGTCCTCGCCGATGGACTGAAATCTTGCCCTAAGTTCTGACGTCATTGGCAAACTGTTGGAAAACAGACAGAGTTACTAAAAGTTCTTGCTGACTATAAACCCTTGGTTTAGCTTACTCCCTCTCTCGTAAACGAGATCCAACAACTGAAATCGAATTAAAAGCAGTTTTGAAACGCATTTCACCAAAAGAATTCCCAAATCTCTCCTTTTCGCAAGTGGTTAAAACTAAACACGTTGCTAACAATGCTGCTGCCAATACCCAACAACCCCCTCCTGTAATAGTGGATAAATATCCAGAATTCACACTGATTATCAAACAGAAAAATGAAGAAAAAAGGAAGAAAATATAGCAAGAAGGATCTCCTCCGTACAGTCAAAGAAGACCTTGCAAACGCAGGAATGACCATTCCTAACCCCGTGTTAGTATTGGAGAGTGGGGTAGGTCAGGACATTTTTTAGTTTTTTCTTTCTGTAGTACTCTACGTGTGACGGAACAGGAAACTTTTGCGTGTTTTCAGAAGTTAGGTATTCTGCCCTATTTTTAGAGTCATTATTTTCCTGTTTCACGTTGTGTAGACAGAGATATGTTAATTTTTCTAGAGGTCAATTTTTGGCCCAAAAAGTCCAATCATGGGGCAGCTCGGGACGGTCGTGGGGCACTTAGGGACAAAGCCGTTTTAGCGCAAACGTCAATAAAAAATATTTTTTTATTCGTAAGTTCACTTGGATACATAAGAGCAAGACTTGTGACAGGGAATCATAACTTTTTTGGTATCAGTTGACAAGAAAGGGCAGATTCTTTGGTTGATTCACTGGTTTGTAAGTTTTCAAAGACTATCGAGATAGGAATTAAAGCTCCTTTTTTATAGCAAATGTCAAGGAAAAGAAATTTTTTGATTCAGTTAGCTTCAATCAAACCAGTCAATACAAGATCGAATTAAATCGCTATGTGCGCGTCGTCTTGATGACTTCGAATTTAGCTTTGCTTTTTTAGCTGCCAAGTCCTGCTCAAGTCTGTCTTTCTCAGGTGTATCTGTTAACACCTTCGAACATTTCCTACGCTTGGCACCACGGGTGCTATTCTTACGGGGTAAGGCTTTTGGGTAGGGCCTAATTTCGTGTGGAGAAACAGCTTTTGGGCTCTTCGGCGTAGGGCTAGGCTTACTGCTGGCAGGTCTTGAACTAGACGGACGGTCACCAAACTCGTCAAGTGAAACCACTGGCAAGGTGTTTGCGGTGGTGCTAGCTAGGGCTGAAAACGGTTCGACTCGACTCGACTCTTCTGCTTCCAAACCGAGTCGAGTCGAAGTCGGACGTTGCCTGAGTCGAGTCAGAGTCGGTCACTACCGAGTCGAGTCGAGTCGGAGTCGGTCACTGCCGAATCGAGTCGAGTCGGTCACTTTCGAGTCGAGTCGATCGTTGTCAAAAACGAGCCGTCAGTCGATACTTCTCTATCAAGCTGAGTCTTAAAGGCATTATTAAAACGAAAGCACCTGAAATTAAAACTCATGAATTAAAAAAAAACTAACTTAAAATCATGAATTAAACTGTTTAATTGTAAGTGAACTTCATACCATGCTTCATCCATGACGCCATTGAAATTACTGCCTGAACGCTCTGCTCTGATAGTGAGCTTCGTTTCTTCGACACAAGGTTGCCTGCCTTGGAAAACAAAGATTCGCTCGCCACCGACGTTGCCTGGATTGCAAGAAATTTTTTAGCAACATTTGACAGCGTTGGAAAGTGAGTCGAATTTACTTTCCACCATGCAAGTGGATCTGCGCCCATCTCAGCAAGTGGTTCCGCTAAATACTTTGCTACTTCATCATTGTCTGAATAGGTTACACGCCGCCATTTCTGTGCAATACGTTCCGTGTACGACAGACTTGCGGAATTGCCTTCGCTAAATGACTGACTATCGTCCAAGCTGTACCTACCAGACCTAGCGTAGGGAAGCTAGTGCCACGGAAAACGGAATAGCTTCCATTATTATCCATTGGATGATCATGCAATACAATTGCTCCAGTTCTCCATTGGATAGTCGTGCCCCATTGTTTCGGCTACCTGAAGTTGAAGGTGACGCAAAAGGCAGCACGCTTTGCCTAACCCTTACACCCTGAACATCCCACCCATGATGGCTGTTATCCAGGTGCTTCTTTAGCAGAGTGGTAGACGAACCTAAGCTGTAAACTGCTTGACAAATGTTGCAGGACGCCTTTTTCTTTTTTCGTTCTTCGAGAAGTACTTCCAAACACTGGATTCGTGCTTCTTAGAAGGACGACGCACAGAACTCCCAACATTTTCGGAGTCAGAATCGTCCAGTTCAAGATCAACCTCAGAAACATCGTCGCTATTGCTCATTTTCCCAGTAACAGTGGCAGAAAGCCCAGAAACCAATATTAAGGAACAGATCAGATAAACAGAACACAAAAGATCAGAACAATAAAGAACAGATGAGCAACTCATTGACGAAGACTAACAACCCTCGATGAAGAAAACGAACCAAGCACACGAATTTTGCGTGGTGCAAAAGCCAACGAAGAGAAGTGTTACTCAATAACTCAACGAAAAGAGTTAGGGTCAAATTTTGCTGAAGAGAGGAGCGAAAGAATACAGTTTAGTTGTCCGGTTGATAATTTGGAACGAAACCCGGGACCAGTAACGTCAGTGCTTAAATAGGGTAGAGGAGAAAGCGTTGCGTACGACTACGAATGTACTTTACATAGAGTGAAAATAGACTAGTCAGGTCTGCCACTCCCTTTTAATTTGACGGAAAATGTATGACATAGCCTTTCAGCTTTTCACCTGTTTATTGCTTTCACCGTGCACTCCATAGATCCCACAGAAAGAGGTCGAATCCAGTGAAAGTTGACTTTCAACTTTTAAGCCGACCCAAGCTGTCCTGTTAAACCGAGCCGAGTCGAAGTCGGTGGTTGTTGAGTAGAGTCGAGTCGAAGTCGAACGTTGCCGAGTCGAGTCGGAGTCGATACTTTTCGAGTCGAGTCGACATCGACTCGACTCGGTTCGACTCGAGTCGAACCGATTTTCAGCCCTAGTGCTAGCAGATCTTGAGTTCGGTGTCTCCTCGCTAATTTCTTCAGGCGAAACACATCTTGTGATGTTTGTAGTAGGACTGGCAGGCTGATCGCTGACCGATGAAGCGAAAAAATCTTCTTCCGAGAAAGCATTCCTGTTAAGCGGCCAGATTCTTGGCTTCGAGAATCCAGACGTAATATTTTTTATGGTGAATGCAGACGGATATACCCTTCCAACAAGGTTTCCTATATGGGCGATAGTGATTTTTTGATGCGGGTTTGTTGTCATCCAGTCGTTGAAGGCACATTTAAGCGCACCTTTGAGAGACGCGTAGACCGCAACATCGAGAGGCTGAAGACGATGGCTAAAATGCGGTGGGAACGACAAAAGCACATTGCTATTTTCCCTAGCATATAAGATGCTTTTCAAGTTGCAATGGCTCTCGTGGTTGTCCAGTAATAATAAAACCCGATTTTCTGGGGAACAGCGAACATGTTTCTTGAAGTGCTTTAGCGTTTCAAGAAACAAAGGACCATTCATCCACCCACTCGAATGAGCAAGGTCGAGGCTTCCAGTCGGAGCACCAAAAAGCATATGATCTTTGAAATTCACTCGAGGAAAGATGAAAACTGGAGGAAGTGCCGCTCCTGTCGCATTTATAAAACAACAGAGGGTGACAAGTTCACCTCTTTCCGCCGTGGAAGCCTGGCCGACCTGTTTCACCCCTTTAGCAGCTACAACTCTAGGATTGTCCATAACTGTCGTGACTCCAGTTTCATCGCAATTCCATATTCGATCAGCCGTAAATTCATACTTCCTCAATACCGCCTGTAGGTTTTCGTGGAACTGCGCAACATTCGTTTGGTTAAAGCTAGAATTGCGTGCAAGGCTTGTGTTTTCGGGTTTTCGCAGAATTAAGCTAGAATTGCGAGCCATGAACCCGTAAAACCAATCGAGGCCTGCCATCTTTTCCTTTTCCCAGTTAGCTGGAAATGCCTGGCCAAGCTTCTTTGCGTAATCGTACGCAAATCTCCTTGTCTGAATCGGTGTCAACCCGTAATGCATTTTGCATGTTAATGCATGTTAACACCTTTCGGAGATTCATCCTGTCTTTCGTTGTTGGCAATTCATCTAACTCCCGCCCAATTTCGCCATCCTTGTTGCTTGAAACATTTTTTGCGTAGTTAACATTCCGAGCTAAGGTTGATTTAGGAATGCCGTAACATTTTGCTGCTTCGCGAATACTTTAGCTTTTTTGGAGGACCTACTTAACTGCTTCTTGCATAGTTGCAAGTGAATATGTAAGTATTCTTTTCCTCTGATACTTTCTGACCATCACTAGGCCTGGAAAACACTAAAACGATCAGAAGAAGGGCGTAAGTGTCCGCCAGCTTAAAATGAGAGCTGTCCCTCTTTAATTTCTGGATACGACGCAGTTTCAGTATGTGTCCCGATGTACCCCTAACACCCTGTCCCGAAGTGCCCCAGACATCATGTTGAACTTTGATAATTAAAATCTTGTAGTACACGGACTATTAAAATTTCTCACTGCTCTATACTTATATCCTATCCCATCAGCATGCTGAAGGGCTTAGTAGTATAAAAAATTAATTACCTTTGGTAAAGAAATAACACTTGATAAGAAGTCCGAAATATTTACTTGCGCTCTTGTTTTGCACCCAAACATGCGTTACTCCGAAACTCTTCAACAGATTATGTTCTTTTTTACCCACAGGAGCCATCTAGTTGACAAGGTCCTATGTGATTTTTTTAAAGAAGTATTCCTACGTTATAATAAAACTCTAACAGATAATAAGATAACGCGACACACCTCACAGAGAAGAATAAAACTCTGGACATGGTATTCTTGAACACAAACTTACGCTGGCTAAACCCTTCGAGTACCAAAATCTTTTGGCTCTGTGGTTTTTGATACCCTATCCATGCCCAACAAATCCAAGCTTCTGGGACCTGGCCATATGTAGCTTACAATCGCATGGTCCAAGTTGAAGATTATCTCTCAAGCAATATTGTCGAATGTTTCAAATGCCAGAAGTATGGCCACATTGCACCTAATTGTTCAGCGACAAATCAAAGCTGCGGTAAATGCTCAGAGAACCATACCATTGAAAAGCTGTAAGAATAACGTACCCCGCTGCGCAAACTGCAAAGGCCCTCAAATGTCTATGTACAAGGACCGTCCTGTGAGACTTGGTTACCTTAAGTCCCTATCGAATAAATGAACAATAATCAACTGCAAACTCCCCGTGTAAATAGGACAATTACATCCAGCAACTCTAAATCAATTCAGATTAATAGTTCACTATGTTAGGAAAAACCTAAATCAACTACGTGAAACACTAAACACAGCACGTGAAATTGTATTGACGTGGTGTTCGCGTTAGAACCACCCCAAATCCCATCCACAAATGTAAATTTCCCCAATTACCAAGTCACTTCCCAAGTCCTTGTGTACAAAGGTATAGAAACTAGGGCTGACAAAAACTCGACTCGACTCATTGTCTGCCTGAGTCGAGTCGAGTCTCGAGTCTCTACACCTTGAGTCGAGTCGAGTCTGAGTCTCTGCCCCTTGAGTCGAGTCGAGTCTGAGTCTGTCCACCTTGAGTCGAGTCGAGTCTGAGTCTGTACCCCTTGAGTCCTCTACCCAGTGAGAATTCACTCGGTCAACCTTTGAAGTTACTCCTATCTTCCCCATTACAAAACAAAAATTGTGCGACAAAGCAACGTCAAACAAAGAGAAACTCCAACTTAATCAGTGAGGTCAAAATTAGCTTTTAAGATTTTCTAGTCACAATTAAAAAAAGTATCTTTCAAAATTGTTGCAGCTTGTTTATGGCGAGTAGCAGTGTCATTTCCACCGCGCAGAAAAATTATAACAGTAAGGAAACAGAAAATTATGCAGGAAAATATGTGCAACGTCAAGTTATAAATATACCCTTATCCTTTAATTGTCTTAATTATAAAAACTTGTTAAAATGGCAAAATTTAGTTACATTGTAAGTCTATTCCATGTTTAATCCCAGACCCCATGGAAAGAATAGCCTGTATGCTTCTTTCCGACAATGAGCTCCTTTTTTTGGATACTAAAGATCCTGCCTTTGAAAACAACGCTTCGCTGGCGACAGACGTTGCTTGCAAAGCCAAGTAATCCCTAGCCATTCTTGCAAGGGTAGGGAAACGTGACGAGTTACTTTTCCACCAGTTCAAGGGATCCACGTCCATTTCAACGAAAGGTTCGGATAGGTATTTGGAAATTTCGTCGTTATCGAAGTTACATAGACGCCGCCGCTTATGAGCAATACGCTGAGCGTGTGAAATTCGCTCGGAAGACTCAGTTGTGTTAGAGCGTTGTAGTTCACCCGAGCCATATTTACAATCCATAGTGTATCTTAACTCTTTCGAATTCTCTTCGGTTTTTAAGGTGCCTGGCATAAATTCTACTTTTATCCGTGGATCCAGAAATGCTGAAATATACGTAGCCGAATCATTGATATGTGAAGCCTAAGTTCGAAATTTGCTCAGCATACTTTGTGCGGCGTTTACAAGCCATAAGGTGTTGTCAGTGTCCTCATCTCTGCTTGAAATCGTTTCTACGAGATCATCAAAGAGGAACGCTACGAGGCCTATCGTTGGATACGTGCTACCCGAAAGAGTATTTGTCGTTTCGTAAAACGGTTTAAGGACTTTTGTCGCTTTAAAGAGATCTGAACGCTCGCTTGGGCTAAGCCTTAGATTATTCAATTTCTCGGCATTATGACGTTTGTGACTCAATGTACCATCCACAATAACTATAACCTCTTCGTATCTGGAAAGCATTTCGTACGTGCTGTTCCATCGCGTGGTCACGTCTTTCGGGATACGGGACTTCTGATTCACACAGCCCATTTGAGCAGAACATTCCTCCATTGTTTGTTTGATGGAGGAAGACCTGTGCGACAACACTACAAACTCGCGAATCTTACCAATTACTGGGTTTATATGCTGTAGGCCTTCCTTTACCACTAAATTGAGGACATGGGCAGCACATCGTCTTTTGTTTATAAAAATACTGTAGTCACTTAGTAATTCCGATCCTAAGGTTGACACGGCATTGATTGCATTGGTGACATTGTCGGTAGTTATGCCTATTATGTTGCCCCCAATTTTGTAAGAAACTAATATGGATTTCAGCAACTTGCATATTTCTTCGCCAGAATGGGGATGGGGTATGCGACAAATGTCCAATACCATTGATTGCATTGTCCAAGTGCTGTCTATCCAATGAGCCGTGACGGCAAGAAAAGGAATGTTTGCCAAGGAAGTCCAAATGTCTAATGTTAATGAAATTTTTGATGTGATGTTCGATAGATAAATCTTCACTTGTTCCTTCATCGTCTCAAATGACTTCAGAATTTTACTTTTGATGGTGTTGCGGCACATTTTAGTAACGGAGGGGTTCAAGAAACGCAAAATGTTCAAAAATGCTTGTGAGTCCACAATCGAAAAGGGAATAGTTTCCAATAAAATCCACCTAATAATGAGAAAATACAGCTGTGCCTGTTGACCCTGCGATAATGGTTCAGTGCTTGTTTGGGAAGTGGAGGGCCCAAACTGTAATTGCCTTTGAGTTACCTTAACTCCCGCACCATCCCATCCAGGGTGTTTTGCTTGCAGGTGCCGTTTTAAAACATACGTAGAAGTCCCAGAGCCATAAAGCACTTTACAGTACTTGCAAGACAATTTAGATTTACTTTTGCCTTTGTCAACTGGATGGAAAAAGATCCTGACAGATTGTGTCGTTTTGGTACCTGTCACGGAGGCCGAAGCTTGCTCCGTAACAGAGACGTCTTCAGTATCCGAAGGTTGTTCCGTATCGCAAAGCTCAGGTTCCTCAATCTCAACATCTCTATTATGACTCATGTTGAGACAAAAATAAAACGTGTACCTTAAAAATCAACAGATATGACAAGGACAAAGTGAGGACCAAAATAACCAACCCTATAGAAAAATTGACTGAAACGAAAGCCGGCAGTACCGTTCAATGATAAAACCTCGGAACCATAAACCGGATGACGTGTAAGACCAGTCGTCTCACGAAGACGATTTACATAAAAAATGACCAACAGAACAAGAAAAAAAAATCGACAGCCTAAGATTTCCAAAAGTCGTGGACCAAAAAATAACACGGACGAAAATCGAGAGCCGAATATTTGCAAAAGTCGTAAACCAAAGTCGTTGACCAACAAAGAACACGAACGAAAATCGAGGGCCGAACAAGATGTGCAAAAGTCGTAAACCCAAAGTTTGTTGTTTGTTAGCAATCGGAGATGTGGTTGATCAGGTGGCTACTTTTGTATTGAACCCGAGAAGCAGTCGTTTGGCCACTTATATACGGGTGCAGAGAAAGCACTGCAATACTCAGATAAAAAACTTTCTCTGTAAAAGACTTCATAAAGGCTTTATACATGAATAGAGCATTCCCCTTCCTCTCTTTTCTCTAATCTGCTTCCTGCTTTCTCTAATCTCTCATGTTGACGGTCGAGCCTCTCCTTTCTCCGGGTTCAAGCGAGTCGAGTCGAGCCCGAGTCGAGTCATCCGAGTCGAGTCGAGTCTGAGTCCGGTCATTTCGAGTCGAGTCGAGTCTGAGTCGGTCTCATCCGAGTCGAGTCGAGTCCGAGTCGGTCTCTTCCGAGTTTTGAGTCCGAGTTTTCGAGTTGTCGAGTCGAGTCGAGTCTGTTGCCAGCCCTAATAGAAACCTTTATGAATCTAGAAGCACCATACGTTAAACTGTTGGAAATTACCGAGCTTTTCTCCGTCATAAAAGTACTCCCTGATCAAAACTGCCCGCCTTTTGTTATATTTGGTATCTATAGAAGGCACACAAATGATTTGTATAACATATTCTACGAAATTTGGGATAAATATTCGAAACTGTCCCCATATCTAATATTCTGCGGCGACATGAACGCCCATCACTGGCTCTGGGAAAATCATAAACCTGACACTCAAGGCTCCCAACTGTATAGTTTTGTATCCTCTCATAGTCTAGTTATTCTAAATGAACATAATGTCCCATCCTTCTCTAATGAAAGAGGCTTCACCTCAACTCTAGACTTAACTTTTGTTTCAACTCCGTGCCTGCCCTACGTGCGCCGTTCTATACTTGAGAAAGAAGATTTTATAAATCAATCGGACCATAAAGCGATTGTGATCGATATTGGAGCCAATAAAAAGTTTACCAAGAGATGGATCTGGAATTACAATAGGACCGACTGGACTAGACTTAAAGAAATGCTCCAGTGAGAATTGCAAGAATAGACTTTTTCTAAGAATAGACTCTTTCTAGAAAAACTCTTTCAGCAATTTATCCAATCCAACCAAATTAGACGAAGCAGTCCAAAACTTAACGAAGGCTTTACAAAAGTCTATGGAAGCTAATATACCCAAGATCTACTTATCAAACCGCTATAACCCATGGTGGACTAGAGAACTCGCGAATTTACGTAAAGAAACTGCTGCCAAACTGAGATCCTTTAAGAAATTAAGATCTCCGGCTAACAAACGGCTATGGAAAGACGCGAGGAAACATTTTATTAGCAAATGCCGTGAAGCTAAGAACACATATTGGGAAAAGAAGCTAAACAAGCCAAATGGCAATGTACAGGGTGGCCCGAAAGTCCTATTACACCTGGGTTCTTTTGCTTGTTAAAAAAGATTGGCGCGAGGAAAACGTTCGATTTAAGTCTCCCTAGGTTCGGGACTCATATCTTGACGTAATCGCTGCGGTAGATATCTTTCGGGCCTTGCGTGAAAGGCAACAATGAATTTTTAGTCGAGTGAGGGTCATGACCGATACGAGTATTTACACGGTGGAGGAAAGGCTTGTTGCCGCTGTGTGGGTCCACGAGCGGCCACAAACAGGAAAAAACATGACAAACATTATGGAAGACTTCGTAACTCGTTTTAAGAAGCCATCA
>JAHZNP010001356.1:0-21002 GCA_020615345.1 Triops cancriformis
TTGTGCTCTACGTTGTGCAAAAGTATATTTTACCCAAAAGTGTCATTGGGAAGGCTCTTGAGCATTTAACCAAGATTTACGATGAAGGCGATCAACTTAGGGTCCTACTCGCACTCAGTGTTGTGTAATTTGTCAAAAAATAAATATGATTACATTACAATTACACTTGAATAACGAAAATAATCGTTACATTACAATTTCATTTGTAAAGTAATGCATTGCTTTGCCATTACTTTCGGTTAAAATGTTTTTTTACGTTGAAAACTGTTCCAATTTTCCAAATTTTTAACTACACGAAATGTGAAGTCTACTTACACGAGCTGCTATGAAAAGGATAGTAGATTAATTACAAATAAATTTTTAATGCCGAATGAGTACTTTACAGACTGGAAGCCATTTCACAACACCCTTTAGTCGATCTAAGGCAGCGCAGTTCCAAGGCACAAGTTCTTCCCCTTCCCCCTTTCTTTACAGGTTTTCTACTTTTTCGCTAAGAAACCAAAGTAATTATAATTGTAATGTTACTTGGCCTTTTAAAACTACTAGTAAATTACATTTATTCTATATTTAATACATTTTATTCTATATTCTTTTATATTTATTTTATATTTACTAGTAAATTACCTTTTTTGTATTTTTTTCACCAAAGTGAGCATTCGCTCTTTGCTGGCTTGAAATTATTCTACATACATTCTATGAATAGGGCATTTCACAATGGGGTCAGTTATAGCAGGCTATAATGTGCCCCTTGATTCTTTAAGGAGGTTGATGGCATTTTTGACAAACATGGCTATTGCTACAAAGGCTTTTTGGGTTACATAAAAAAACGTTTGCATTAAAATGGATCTTTAGTTTTGAAAGTTCCCTTAATAAATTACCTTTTTACTAGTAATTTTTACTAGTAAATTACCTTTTTACTAGTAATTTACTAGTAAATTACATTACATTTAATGTAAAATGGAATGAGTACATTACATTTAGAGTAAAATGGAATGAGTACTTTACAATTACTTTAAGAAAAGTAATTGCCATTACAAATTACCATGACTTGTAATTTACAATTACAAGTCATGGTAATTTGTAATGGCAATTACTACATATTAATTACACAACACTGACTCGCACCAACGACACACGGATGTACGGTACGACGCACCCGCTCTTTTTAACAGTTTAACCCAGCAAGCAGCGCTAAAAGCCCCTAAAACCAAACGGGCTAGTCCGACAACTCTTTGATCACACGCCCCTCCTAAGAAAATCCAAAAAGTCAAAACAATAAAACGCTACGTACTTGTTCCGGACACGTTTGGGCTTCTTCACTTCTTCGACCGGCGTGGCCGGTGCGGCCGCAGTCGAACCGGCCGATGGAATGGAGGCAGAAGAGGGCGGGGTTGTTGCTGCTGCTGCAGAGGGAGTTTCCATCAATCCTCCCATGCTGTTCAGATTCTCGCCCGAGGTCCCGGCAGCTTCATCGGGCTCGGGCATCACTGGAAAGCTCATCGGGTACCCGTCAGGACCTAATAACGGCGCCGTGTTTTCGGGGGGAGCCAAGGGAGGGCCCACCATGTTCACGTTCGGTCCTGGCAGATGGCGCACTTGGGGAACCAGCTGCTGCTGCTGGCCCAGCACGCCGCCTGGCACCTGGGGCGGGGCCATATTCATGCCCAGACTCATTCCCATGCCACCCAGACTCTGCATACTCGGGTGGCCGATCAGGCTCGGGTTCATCGACGCTGGAGGCGGAGCCATCCCGCCCATAGTGTTCATCCCCATGCCCATGTGATGATGCTGCATGTGGCCCATGTTCGCCCCCATGCCCATGTTGTTCATACTGTTCATGCCCATGTGACCGTGCATCATGTCAGGATCCATGCCCATGCCCATCGACATATTTTGCTGCTGCTGCTGTTGTTGCTGTTGCTGCTGCTGCTGGGCGAGAGCTTGGGCCGCTTGAACGTCGCGTGCCGCTTGGGCGGCGGCTGCTGCTGCTGCCGCCGCCGCTGCGGCGGCCGCAGCTTGCGCCTTTTTGCCTTTCGGCTGCTTGGGCGGTTTGGGTTCTTTGGGTGCCGCCTTCTTCCGCTCTTTCTTGGGCTTCATTTTCCCGCCCTTGCCTTGGGGGCCCGCGTTCATGCCGCCCAGGAGCTCCTCCTCGTTGGAGCCAAAGTCGTAGATCTGCGCACTGGTTTGTTGTTGCTGTTGTTGTTGCTGCTGCAGCTGGTTAGCTTGCTGTTGCTGCTGCTGGGCAAGATGGTGAGCAGGCGGGCCCATAGCGGGCTGGTACATGGAGTAATTGGGGCCGGGGGCAGTCATATACGCGGAAGGGGGTGGGTTCGTCGGCACGGCAGTGTTGTTCGGGCCTCCGCCGTTCGCTCCCCAACTACTCGGCGGATTGCTACTATTAGGCGACGGGAGTCTTTGGAGGGCCGCCATGCGGTCATGGATGTCGGCGATTTGTTTCTGCGTCGTCGGACTGGGCGGAATGGCGTACAGGTTGTGGAGTTGCTGCTGCAAGTGCTGGAGTTCCAGCGAGGGGTTCATCAAGGGCGGGTGAGGGGGGCGGGGACCCCCCATGGATCCGGGTTGCGAAGGATAGCCCTGCGGACTGCTGTAACGCAGGCCAGGGTGTTGCTGCTGTTGCTGTTGTTGTTGTTGTTGCTGCTGCTGGGCGGTCAAACTCTCGCTCGCATAAGGTGAACGGTAACTCACAGCAACCGACTGAGGGTACATCATACCCTGCGGTTGTTGTTGTTGCTGCTGTTGACTGTCAGGAACCAAGAGCGATGAGCTGTTGTTCTCGTCCGGACCGTTTTTGCTCTCCATGCCGCCCATACTGCCTGCTGACGACGACGACGACGCGTGCATCTGGGCCAGGGCTTGCTCTGGGGTCATGGGCTGCCGCGGGGAAAGGGGCGACGGCGGCACCGGCACATTGGAAGGGGGCCGATTGGGTGCCGAGCCCGCCCCTGGGCCCGTTTGCCACGGGACGTGGCCCAGACTGGCCCCGGTGGGATTGTTGCCGTTGTTCGCGGAGGGCGACGGGGCACACGGCGTCCTGGGTGGCGCTGGGGAGCCCGGCAAGTTGTTGGGGCGGCCGGGACTGGAACTGCTGGCGAGGGCGTTTTGGGTAAACGAGGCGACGGGCGTTTTGGGCGAAGGACTGGCCGAGGGCGGGGGCGGAATGAGCTGTTCCAGCTGTTGCAGTGACGTGGGGCCGGACGGGGCGTCGCTGGGCTTATTGTGAGCGGCGAGACCGCCCTGCTGCGAGGTTTGCTGCGGCGCCGGGTACGGGGAGGGTTGGGAGGCGGGGGGGAAGTGGTGGGGCATGGGCGAGCCCATGGAGACAGAGGGCGGCGGCATCGGGGAGATGGTGGGCCGCGGGGAAGGTTGCAGCCGCGGGGACATTTGAGGCGAAGGCTGCGAGAAAGGAACACGGTATTGGGGGCTGCTACTGGGCACGTGAAGTTGAGAGGCGTGACTCTGGGAATACATGGAATAGGAAGTAGGATCAGGGCCGCCGCCCGAAGGGGCGGGAGAGTGTTGCTGCTGTTGCGTGCGGAGGGCGTCCAGGCCGCCACCCGCACTTGGTCCTTGGTTCGGCTGCGCCGCGGTGGGCGGGGGAGGGGCAGGCGACGCGGGGGCAGGGCCAGTCATACTGGGAAATGGTTGGGAACCTTGAGTGTTGCCTCCATAAGGGCCCTGTGTGTACACAATACAAAAAGAATTTTTAATTCGCTTTCTTCAACAGACGAAGCATACAAATGAACGGAGGCGACAGAAAAATCAAGAGCAAATTTTTAGGCAACGAGTGGCACACTGTACGATTAACTGCAACACCTGCTGAGTAGGATAGTAAATTCTAAGTCTAAGTCTATTAAATTCTAAGTAAATTAAAGGGCAATGGATACCAAAAACGCATCTAGCGATTTTGTTGGATTATTATAATATGCAGTATTCCAAGAATAAAGAATTTTGTTGCGATTTTTTCTGACCAGCCAGTCTGGAGATATTTCTTTCCAAACTTTGGGCCTTTTCCCGTCCAAGAGAAGCGTGACGTCACGGACGGGAAAATTTGAATGTCAGATTTCTTATTTTCTAAATATCTTCGTTATTATTTCGCACTTGAGAAAAAGACACTCATATCTGGAAACTAGATTTTTCGCTCTTTTTTATAAGATAGTTGTTTTTGGGTGTCCATTGCCCTTTAACCCCATGTTTCAAGTCTTAAGTATTTCCTCTACACTCTTGGCAAACATAGGCTTGCTTACCGCTCCATCATTCTAGAAGGATTGTCAGCATTTCTTCAGAACTATAATTTAGTCTTTGAACACGTGTCCAATGCAAGTAATAGCACTAGCAAACGTTTAGCTAACTTATACTCGTTTGACAAGCTTTTGGTATACTTCAGAGCTCTATCGCCTAACGGGAGTTTCCTAATCGAAGGAACTCGTAATAAGGATCTGATCGGAAACCACAGATTAGCAAGTTCCGCGTGCACTTCCTGGACGGCGTCTCATAATTATAAATTACTAAGCAGTATACACGGGGCCTACATTAAATCTCGATAGCCAATATGACCGTCCTGAATTATGCTCGTCATACACACGCTTCAATATTTTCCTAGCGAAGTACTATTTTCAATGCAACTCAAGTCCTATTACACAATCCAGTGCGTCAACACAACGGTAGATAATTTGGCGAAAGGATTATCATTCGTGAAACAGCTACATTAAGCGCAAAGTTGTAAAATCACTATCTATGTAAAAAGTTTTTCTAGGGGTCTAACTTTGCATTCCGATTGTCTTCGTTTGCGCAAATATTACGAACGAACCAGTGTTTCGTAGGAGTAGAAAACAGAATGAAACGCTAAGGTTATCGTCATACATGGATGCTTCGAAATCGAAGATTCACTCCAGATCCTGGCTTCTTGTTCCAATGCAGCTTAACCGAGAACTGCCAACCGTTTAACAACAAAATTGCACTAAATCTAATAGGTCGAGCACTTGTAAAATTTACGGCATTCCTCAACGAGAACGCAACGGCGACTCCAAACAAGCCAACCATTAATAATAAAAAGAAATTAATTACAAGGGTTACGGGGCGCCCCTGGTGCCTGCTTGACGCGCAGTATAGAAACGATAACAGCAACGTTAACGAACTGAAACGCGCCGATTGCGTACACGGCACTAAAAATGGAACGGGAAAAAGAACGGTATAGAGGTTCGACACCAGTAACGACGATATCTCAAGTAACGACGTGTATATTGTGAGACAAATATAATTTTACTCCTTTGTTGACTTCTCGTTGCACGCAATCCCAATGCAAGTCTCCTCTCAGGGAAGCGCAGGCTTCCCGTTTGTGTTGTACTCTATAATCGCCTTTCCTTTCTTTCATGAAAATTACCCCAGCTTCACCCTCAAAATTGTCTAATGTATGCCACGGATTTCCTTAAAATTTCGAACACGTGTCCTTTCAATATGGAGCTCCTACTAGAAATGCCTTTTGAACATACAGTGGAAACCGGTTATAACGAAATTCAAGGGAACGATAATTTTTTCGTTATAACCGAAGCATGCAAGAATAAAAACTTATAAGTCGCGATAACCTAGACAGTACTCAAGTTTACGCCGGTACACTGTCAGTTTATTCCGCTATAAATAAGAAAGTTTGGATTTCCGTTTACTAATATTAACATTTATCAATAAATTTCATAAAATGATTGATAGCTTTTCTTTAAAAAATCATGTTTTTTTACTGTCCTTTTTATTATAATGTTATTGACATTTATTCCGTTTACTAATATTAACATTTAACCTACATTTTCATAAATGATTGATAGCTTTTCTTTAAAAAATCTGGAATTCTCTTTTGTACTCTCCTTTTTGTTACAATGTTATCGACATATTCTTCTGTGTGGTCAATCTTCTTTCTGTGCTTTTTCTCCGATCTGATTTTTCCGCCCTTGCACCGGTAAGGAGAACTTACTACTGGTGGAGCAAGGAAGACAAAAACTTGAATACTGTATAAGGTAGGGGCTCAGCTAACCCTCTACAAGCATTTCCATTGGCTGTACGCCTTAGAGGGAGACGCTTGGTTAAAAGGTAAGACTTGGCAAGAAGTTAAACCGAATTTATGCCGAGTTATTCTGTTTGAAATACGGCGAGGGTAATCCGAAACATTCAAGCAGAAAAAAAGTTACTTTGTCGGTCTTCGAAGACGGAAGATCTTTTCGTTATAACCGATATTTTGTTTCGCTATAAGCGGAGGACAACGTCCGTAAAGAGATAGGATTTTGTCGGGACCGGTATGTTATTTCGTCTTAACCGATATTTCGGCTTAACCGTTTTCCACTGTATGTTCCCTGGCTACCCCACCAACCCCTCACAATTCAGCTTCTAAAAGTGAGAGTCTCATGAATTCCTTCGATCGCGATAGCCATACCTGCATACTGTAAGGATACTGTTGCGGTTGCCCTTTGGGCGTTTGCTGCTGTTGCTGCTGGGAACTCGGGCCATGGCTCTGTTGCATCATGGGCCCGCCCTGACTCTGCCCATCACTGGATCCATAGCTGGGCCGTCCGGCCCCGGGACCCGCCGCATTCGGCCCACTGCCATAACCACTCGAGAACTGCTGGCTCAAGGTAGCGTTCCCGGGATAACTCGGATGGGGGTGGGCTCCGACCACGCCTCCTCCCGCGCCTGTTGCTGTCTGGCCAACATTCACGCCCGGTTTGGGAATCCCAGCCATAGGGCCCACACTGGGCGGGCCGTTCATGGGCATGACCTGGCTGCCGTAAGGGTGCGGGCTGGGTCCTGTGCCTGGTCCAGCCGTAGCCCCTGGACCGGGTCCGATTCTCACCGGAGGCATTCCAGGTCCTGGTCCCGTATTGTATGGCAGGTGCGAAGGTGCCTATATCGAAAGTGGGTTACAATTTACCGCTTTTATTCGCACTCATTTTTCAATATATATATATATACATAGATAAAAAAGGACTAATAGAAAAAATAAACCGCTCCGAAGTCAATTGTCATTTATTTCTCCATGCACAACCCCAGCCACAAGTTTCACTCATGTCACATACAAGTCTTCCATGCAAAGTAAACCCAAAGTGCCTTTATAGAGATGACAGTAATTTAAGATACAGAACATAGCCCCCCAACAGCCACGTGCATTCAGCTGGAAATTTTCATTCGAGCCATGCTTTAAGGTAGTAAAAGTGGTTACGCGAGAAAAATACTAAAAAAGAGAGAAAAAACCTTTCCCGCCCAATAGCCGCAGCAGCGAAGAAAAATTATTTTTCTCTTTTCAAGTGCGGAACGTCAGGTGTGTTGAGTTTCCTCACCCCTTGACAGAAAGAAACACAGCTGGAAGGAAGGAACGAGAGGAAACATTTTTTTTTCGCTTTCCTTTTTCTTCTTTTCGGGAGGCGTGCAAATGAGAAAGCCACGCAAGCGTAAATCGCTTTTTATCTTTTCTTAAGACGGGAAAAGGGAGCGCTTGATAACCCCCCCAAAGTCGCCATACATCTTCTCGTTTCTTTTTGGCTTTTAAGTTCCACTTTCCACCCCCATCAACCCGGGCACGGTTACCATTCGCTGTTATTTTTTCGCTCGTTTTCCTTTCGATTTTCTCTTAACGTGGGCCCAACGCACCAGTCGAGAGTCTTTCATCGATTTTGCTCTAACCGTGAGGAAGAAGAATAAGCTTTCATGCAGAGGCGGAAGGGGGGGAGGCAGTCAAGGAAAAAAAGAGGCCAAAAAGGAGGGAAAGCAAGCGAAACTTGTTTAGGACATGGAAAACAAATTAACGAACCGAAAAACGAACCCCCCCAAGAAACGGCTCTTTCTTTTTCTCTCTCGTTCACGTTCAAGTTGTTGTTACCTGAGGACGGTACGAGGCGTGGCTCAAATATTGTCCAGCTGACGGTCCTCCCGAATAAGCTGATGACATGGGACTATTCCAAGCTGCCATGGGATTATGATAGGGCTGTTGCGGCTCGGAATGTTGCATGGCATACATGCGACTATCTGGCGTGTTGTAGAGTCCGTACTGGGCGTGAGGCAGGCGGGGCAAGCCTTGTTGATGCTGGTACGGAGGGTAAGGCCCACTCGGGCCTGGACCCGGTCCGGGGGCGGGTCCGGGTCCAGGGTAACTGGGGCCTTGGCTCTGACTGTATTGGCCAGGTTGACTGTAGCCGTAATTGGCGTAGGAAGGCATTTTGCTTTGTTGCGAGTCCAGCGCGGTCGCGTAGCCGTGGCCGGCCCCGCCAGCTCCGACGCCAT
This sequence comes from Triops cancriformis, assembly GCA_020615345.1. Lineage (NCBI taxonomy): Eukaryota > Metazoa > Arthropoda > Branchiopoda > Notostraca > Triopsidae > Triops > Triops cancriformis. The sequence continues at coordinate 8,281 of JAHZNP010001356.1, forward strand.
AACTGGCAGCCGTGTTTCCCTGAGCAGACTGATTCATGGCTGATCCTGAGCCGAGGGAATTGCCGCCACCTTGGTTATACGAATCTCCCGCGCCTAAATCCGAGAGACCTTCCAGCATGCCTCCGCCGAGGGGTAAATCTTCTCCGAACAAATCATAGCCTTCCATAATGGGTCAGCAACGACAGTCAGGACAAGGAGCAGCACACGCGAGGAGAGCAACGATCAAGTCCACTCGATTGGGCAGGTTTGGCTTGTTGCTGGCTTGATCATTAATGTGAGGAAGCATCACGATATTCCAACTAACATAGAAACCTGTAGAACGAAAAAGAGGATTAATGTCGGAATCGGTAGGCTAGTACTCAACACAGGTCTATAATCTTTTAACTCGCAAGCCCAAGGGTAATGGCACACTCCAAAAACTGGGGAACCCTTTAAAATTTAGATTGAACCACTGTTTAGGCAATATTAATGGCAGGCACTCCATGGCAGGTTGAATTATTTCACAATCTCCGTCCTTGAAGGGCAGGGCCAGCGCGCAAGAACTAGCAATGTGTTAACAAAGCCTCGATTGAATACTGAAGCGATGCTACCAATCAAGTCAGCAGGGGAAAAGCCATACGCTTATGCAATTCTTAGATTCGCACAATCGTCACAGCTTTTCCCTTGACGCCTTGACGCACATTTTATTTTATTGGGGCCAAGCACTAGGTTTTCCTCCCGCTTTCTTGACGCGGATGTAAAAAAACACACTCCAACCAGCCCCCCACCAAAGTAACTTGGCTTGGGAAACACCACAGCAACACTCCAAAGGGTAAGAGATGTGGGGAGACTTGGAACCTAAACACTGGAATTTGGGTCTTTTACCGATACACTGCTAGGCCTACCTTATGGATGAAGTCAAGTCTTGATGACAGTAAAAATGCACTAAGATTTGGATAACTTTGTCTAGAAAAGTATATCTAACGGACAAGCGTAAAACAACAACGAAGCCGAAGGGACAGCTGGACCGGGGTCACGAAGGCAAGGGGAGGTGCAGCGCTTCCATACAGGGCGGATAAGGCGGCTAGCATGGGAAAGAATGGGGGTTGAGAGGGGGTCCATGGCCGTATGGCCTTGCCTGGCCAGGGCCATGCTGAAAACACGGCCTAACTCGCTTCGATTTGTCGCCAGAAACCATAATGACACAAGATTGAGAAAAAACACACGAAATACTCACCTTTACATAATACAAATAGGCTAAAATCCGGCACCAAACCTTTGCACTAACACTACAATTGCGGTTACTTTTTCGTCAGACATCACAAGCATAATTATTGTGCTTCCTGTCAACGGGCCTATGCACGCCAAGTAACAGCGGCCGCCATTGGCTCAAACCGGATGCAGGTGGCCTGGCGGAAGAATTTTAGCCAATCCTGAATTTTGTTACTTGCCTATATGAAAAGGGCAAAGCCAATACTGTCAATGGATTTGGAAAAGCAGGCTGGGTCTATAAGGCGCGGCGCCTAAATCAAATGTAACGTTATCCCTTCAGAAACATCTTATTTTTTGCATCAAGCAGGATAATTCATAGAGAAATCACTTTTGTGCATTGTGACCTGTCTGAGTTCGATATTGCGGAAGTACAAAATGTGTCAGGAAAAAACATCAAGTTAGACGAACAATGTGGAACTAAAACACGAGAAGTCTTTGCGCCTAATTTTACTCAAAACTTCTAGTCCCAATTTGTAAAGTACAGTAGGCTATACAGCCACCGTAACTCCCTGATCACTTTTCATAGAAATATTTATTTCTGAATCTGTTAGTAGGCCAAACCAAATAAGCGTAACAAGTAGCACAATAGCTATACCTATTTTGAAACGCTGAATAAATTACACATTCGACACAGCCGCACCTTTCGTGTGGAATCTGAGGATATGTTCTTCTCGTTCCAATAATAAAACTTGAACAAGCATTACCGCTATGAAATAACAGAGCGGGTAAATGGAACACAAATTGTTACCAAAGTAGCACACGTGATAAAAAAAAGACGTCGAAGCTCTTAGAAAACGTGAGCTATAGTATTATAAATTCCACTTATTCTTGAGACGATGATAAGATTTCACCATTTATCAAGTAAAAGTCGACAAATCCACGGACAGCTTGAAAGAAAAAGCAAGCTTGTGTACTCAGAAAAGTGTATTTTGGGGTCAATAAAGTCGTCTTCAGTTGAATGTCACATTACAAAACAAAAAAATGTTCGACACCAATATTGGCTGTTTGCCGGTATGCACAAGAGCGAAAATAAAACTATTTGATGTACCGCATTATTCAGTTTTCGCTCGCTTGGAATCCCTACCTTCGCCATCATTGCGCCCACGTTTAAAACCGCCCCTACCGCCTCGTCTACCACGGAAACCACCCCTTCCACCCCTGCCACCTCTGCCGCCCTTATTTCTATTTTGCATGGCTTCTTTCATATTTTTTACAGCCTCCACTAAATATTTTTCTTCTTCTTCACCTTCCAGTACCTTCAGTGCCACTTTCTCTTCTTGGCCCGGGACTGTCAGCAAGCCTTCGTTTCCCAACTTTTCCATCACCTATTTTTTTTCCCGTAATTGGTATTCATTGTCTTTGTTTTAGTAACAAAGTATACTTTCTTAGCAGCTCCTTCTTCCTTCAAACGAATGAATGCTTTTTTATCCTCGAAGGTCACAAAGGCGACTTCAACGTCTTTCAAATCAGTGATTGCCTGCCGCAAGTGTATGTGATTAACGCCTTCGGGCACAGTTTCGGCACAAAGGACAGTGCCTTTAGGTAAATTAATTTCTGGAATTGCTTTCTCCGCTTCTTTTCTAGACTCCTAACGTAATAAAATACCATATAAAAGTATAAAGAATCGGAACTCAAAACTACTCTACTTCTCTTTCCGCTTTCTTGGACAAGGATTCGTCTTTCTGTTTTTGATGTTCAGTAGCCCATTCCGACATCCACTTACGTTCCACGAGCTCTTTTCCGTTGAACTGCACACTACTTTGGTCTAAGAAAGTTTGTGCATTTTCTTTGGTCGTGAACAGAACAAGAGCAGATCCTTTAAACTGTTTTGAACTGTCTTTTTTACCAGGGTAGAACCTCATCTAGTAAGAAACTTCTTCGTTACGCTTTTCGACAGATTTGACAGCAAGAAACATACTTGGACATTTTCCACTCCGGAAAACGCTTTAAAGAAATCTAAAAGGGAGTCTAACGTGGTATCTTTCTTTTCAAACCCTTTGCAATAAACAGTACGCTCTTGAGTGGCCTTTTGCCATTCTTCGTTATTTTCGGGAACGGGTTTCATCCGCCGAAGCTTCGAATTATCCTCATTGAACTACAAAGAGAGATTTTAAGCATGTTTCAATTTTGCTTGAAAGTCTAGACAGGGGCTTACTTCCAATAATCCAGAGGTTGACTTTTTCAAAGCATCGACAATAACTTTGGCATCGGTGGAGAGCTGCGCCAATCGCTTGAACTTCAGCATTGTTTCCATGGGGATCCATCCATCATTTTGACCAATTTGCTCTTTCATAAACTTGTCTCTCGAAACGTTGAAATCTCCAAAATAGTACTAAATAACAAAGAAACTAAAGCTCGTGTAGTTACTAGAAAAAGTTCTGTTTTACTTCGACTTGGCGTATGATCTTCTGCTCAAGTTCTGAAGTTCCTTCCGCGCTCGCTGTGGTATTTTCTGCGTTTCCATTGCTGGCAGCTTCCGGTTGGGCGGTGTCTGTCATATTTGTGTCCGCAAAAGTTTTTCTAACTACAAAGAAACGAGGCGACTAAAATTAACCAAGTTTTTTAACATATTGTCCAAGGTTTTACCTAGCACACACGTGGTAATGCAAAGGCGGTCAGAGTTGAGCGTCTATCGGATTCCAATAGCACTTCCAAAAATACACGCCTGACGGCGTAAAGGGATACGATTTCCAAAAGTATGCAAACATTACTAGCAGATGGCAGTAGCTACCAATAACAATTAGTTTTTTTCGTGGCCAAACATGTGGTGGGGATGTGAAATGTTTGAAAAGTAGACTTTTAAACAAATTACACGGAATGTTAAGCCCGGAAGTTACCAGTTTCCCTGCCCCTCGTTCCTGCTTTCAAGCCTATGAATGTGAACTTTCAACTTTTCTGGATAAGCTTAAAGTTCCGGGTCATGGTCACATTCCCCAATTGTTTCGATCAGTAAATGCCGTACGGAATCTTTCGCCACCAGCTTATATTGTGTTTCATTTAGGTGAAGACATTCGTGCCTCTTACGGAAACAGACAACGGCTTAGAGCTTAAAATTGACTTCCCATACGTGACGTACGAAGTTACGAACCTTTCCCTTCACTTGCTACTCGAACGCGAGTTCGTAGAAGCCTTCGTCAAACGAGGTATACAAGGCTCAGGTTTTCGTCCATAGTTTGGTCCCAGCATTGCTATGGTTTCTATTTATTTATTAGGAAAGCTTGTTGCGGTTCCCAAGCAATTATGCGGATTAGAAAATTGGGTTATCGTAACAAGCGACGGGAAACTTGAGCTTCATCTACGAGAAGACCATTCTCAAATGCTAGGAATACCACCGGATACTAAAATAAAGTCCAGTGACGGCCATAGAGGTATTTAAGCACTAGCCTACAAGCAATTCTTATAAAACAACGCCTCTTTTGTTAGTCTTCGTCTTAAATATGTTGGATCCAAACTTTCGCGAAGGCAAGAAGCGGTACGACGTTCTCTTCCGATTTTTAAAGGAAATCTTGCCACTAAAAATGTCTTTGCTTATGAAGTGGATTCCGCCTTGTGACACAATATGCTGCTCTTCGTTAGCAGCATATTGGGACGACAAGGGCGTTGAAGTAACCGTAGCTTCGAAAGAGCATTATCTCACGTTGAAAAAAATCAAAATGCCTCTTGTGAATGGACAAAACCCATATGATCTGGTAGAGTGGGTTGGAGCTTTGGCACATGAAATCAAAGAGAGCAATCTGCAAGACAACTATGTTTCTACGTTTCACTGCCCGGAGCCAAATATTGTTGTACCGTCCGTGGGTTATGTCGAAATTTCTGGCCTTTTTCTCCCTTCTGATTTGAATGACTGGTTAACCAAACTTGAAGTAAAGTTGCGAGGTGTCCAATTCGATTCGTGGGCTAATGTGTCTCTATTCGCTGTTGACTGTTACAACCCAAAACTTATCTCGGTTTTTCTCCACCCTAGAGACGAGAACAGCACGTTTCCGTGCACCATTTGCCACGTGGAAGAGAATACAGCTCGTTTATAAGTGACAGTAAAACACTTCTGGATTTTATTTCAAAATAATTTATTTTCGTCATAATTGGAGAGGACAAACATGAACCATATGACCGGTTTTCAGGCAAATGTGGTCGGCCACACAACTTTGCTGTTGACATGCTGCTGAACGAAGTAGAGGTAAACGTGACTTTAACTTCTCGCTCACGTCTCCTAACGCCCAGCCTATGCTCACATGGAAGGATGGATTCTAGGGGCGAGAGCATTGTTAAAAACAACCTTCCAAACATTTCATACTTTACGTCATAGTAAGGCTCTAGATTATATTCCGCTAACACAGAATCCACGACGCCCACTACGGTTTTCAAAACCTTTTCTGGGAAAACAGTCAAACCCACGAAAGTTCTAGTTTTTTCGTCGTTCACATAAATTTCGACATCTCCGGTAACCAAGCTGAATCTACACACATCACAGCCGGGTAATATAATTTTTTTAAAATATATGTTTGCAATATTAACTTCTGAATGTGGGACACTGATTTCTTCATGGTTGACAAAAGACCATCTAGCCAGTGATGCAGCAAAACTAACGTTCTGCTCACACTTACATGGCCTTCCTCGAACGTTTTAAGGTTAAGATCCGAACAATGATATGTAAGGTTTTCAGTTATAGCTCTCCAGGTGTCCGTCACAGGCCCTACAATTATAAGCCAACATGAAAAAACATTTTTTAAATAATAAAATTAATGCCGATATAACATGGCATACAAAGTTAAGGTTCGCAGAACTATGGACAATATTGAAGGGGGATGTAAAAGTTCTTTCAAATATTGATACGATAACTTCATTATTCCCTGAAAGCGTGAAATAACAAAACCTCGCGGATCATGTAGTGGTAGCACAGGCAAACGTCGAAGTAAATGAAGGATAGATAACAGAAAAGATCGCCAAGAAGAAAGTAACTATATGTGAATAGCTATAAGAATACATGACCTTTCTAAGTTTGAAATGAACGCTACAAGGACGTAGAACACTTCAAAGGAATCGAACGTTAATTAAAAACAAGAAAACGTAATGCAATGAAAGTTTAATTAACTAAAACAAAATATCCCTTTCAATATATTCTTTCTTTCTGTTCCTGGCGAAATGACTACTAAAGAAAAGGGGTTATTCTGAAATATATTTTAGATGGGCTGCGGTAATGCATTGTAAACTGAATAAACGTGTACTGAAAACACTATGAGGGATACTGCTGATTCTTTTCAATTCTACTGATTTACCTTCTTCAGTCAAAAGATGCTATATGATCAATTAACATTATTCCGGGTTTTTAAAACCCAAACCACAACACTTCAGAATCAACCTTTCAACCATTAATAGAGATAAATCAGTCTCAAGATAGTTTAAAAGACCTTCATGAGTGACACGTTATTTTTCCCCCGTCATTGCTGTAGTGCTCATTGAAGTAAAAGAATCTTACATTTTATGTACACGTGGGATGCCCAATTCCCTTTTTCATGAGGAAAGGAACGGACACGTCCGTCGTGAAGACTCGGATCATCGACGACAGCCGTACTGCTTTGAAGTGGAAGCCCACCGAAGGGCGAAGGCAACCTTAGTTATAATATTTATATCTTATAACATTTGCTAAAAATGTAAACTGCAAGTCTAAAACTGATATCAATACTTTGCAACAAGAATACAGTCTTCGTTCTTGTCATGAATGGGCTTCTGTGTTCCGCAACCTGGCTTTTCTCTAGAGCTTCGTCGTTTTATCGCCCTCCCACTCTCTGCTTCTACTCGGCACGTATCGTCTTCTCTTAAGCAACGTTTCATCGAAACTCTTGAAGAAGCCCAAGGGTCGCAGATATCTTCTTCGCTACTACTGTCCCCATAACTCGCAAGCAAATCCATTCCAACCCCACGAGCACAGTGTTAATAAAAATTCCAACTGTCGAGGTAATCTAAAAGACGATGCAATCTCTATTGTTAATGAAAAACTTTAACCCCGTTCCGCCATTTAGCAATGTTTTGTTCGAACACCGCACGAATAGCAACACCATCATGGCCGTGCATACTGAAACGGCTAAAAGCTGCCTTTTGCCGAGGAGATGTGCTAAGCTTCTCCAGCTTAAGCCACTAGAGGCGCTGCTTGGAAATTTAAGAAGGATCGGTTTCTCACATGGTATGAGTTACTCACATGATCTCATCAGTTGAGGGTGGTTGTCGTTTTTTAGCTGCGCCAGTCTATGACTGGGACAACTAAAAAAACAGTGGTGTATCCAGAGGGGGGGTCAGGGGGTCCCAGTCTTTGTTCTTCTTCCAAATTTGCTCGAATTATTCGAATGCTCGAAATTCCTTCTGAATTATAAACAATTCTCAAGTAAGAAATTGCCACGAAAGCTATTCCGCAGTTCCCCAACGCCCCTCGAGCTTGCGCGGAATTGGAATATCAGTGTGTAGTATAAATTTGAAAGATAACGTACAGCTGAGTTCGTCCATAGAAAACTACGAAGTAATTTTATAACGGCGAAAAAATGGGCTTATTCACGGAAAGAAACTGCTCTCCCATTAAGTACTGCTGCAGATCCGTCGTGTTACGAATAATAACGTTCGGGGATTTTTTCATTAACGATGTGGTAGTTAATACATTTTCAGGTGATAATGCCTCAAGGTGTGTGTGAACCGAAGTATTAAATACATTCGTTAATTAGTGGATATAAAAAATCCAAAACCAATTTATTTAAACCAATCTGCCGTCGGTACCGAAGCAGATCACCAGCCCAGTTGCCAGTCCATCCATCGTCAGCTACTTGTCATTTACATTATTTCATTTACGTAATTTCGTCTCACATTTACGCCATGCGTATTCCGAAAACACGTTTTAAGTTTTGCCGCCGCTTCGGCCCATTCTTGAGAAGGTTCTATTAAACCTCCGTACGATAACTTTTTGGCCCATGACGGGGTAACCGTAAGAATGATAGCCTCTGGCAATTGTCGTGTTGCACGCCCCAGTTCGGGAAATCTATTTCGAAGTTTGTGTGCCACCCAACATTTAACTTTAATTATATTAAATACTGTCCAGATGAAAGAAACTATACTAAATCCTAGCAGTAGAAAACTCGTGATGGACGATGATAAGTAACATTTATGATGATGGCCAACATGCCTCTTATGACTCCTCCTGTCCCATCCGAATTGAAGCCATAAAGAAAAATGCTGTCAAGCGTTCATGAGCTCTACTAACGTAATAATACAAAATGTCCGGAAAAGCTTCGCTCAAATGTATGAACTAGCACAGGAGGCCAATAGAATCAAGACAGACACCTTACTGGTCCTTGAACCCCCTCAAACGATATCTAAGACGCAAATTTTGGGCTTTAATATCACGAAAGTTCCTTCTCCATACATAGGTGTTATCCTACTCTCTCAACAAACCTCATCTTTCAAACTTGTTGAAGCCTCCGAACTGTTTATCGCTTTAGAAATTTCTTCACCTACGCTACCTACCACCTTGCTCATTGCGATCTACAGACGACACTCTAAAAGACATGGAAAACCTTCTTAACGATCTCTGGGATAAATTTAAACACTTCGTGCCAAATATAATGTTTTCAGGTGATTTTAATGCTCAACACTGGGAATGGGAGGAAAAGACACCCGACACACCAGGTAACCAACTTCACCTTTTCATGGAAAGCCACAATATGACACTGCTAAATGAATGGAACGTCAGCACTTTTAACAACAAGCGTGGCCACTCATCCACCATTGATTTGACATTCGTCCCCAACCACCTGACAACGAAAATCAAGACCCATTTCCTAGATGAAGAATTTTACTACAATGAATCGGACCATAGTGCAATTGTTATTACATTTAACGATTGTCCGAAACAAAAACCTTTAACCTTTTGGTTGTATGCCCAAGCAAATTGGCAAGAGATGCGACTTTTCATTGAAAGGGAACTAGTAGAGAACCAACAATTATGGTCAGACCTTAAAAATAGCGAGCAAATTGATAACGCTGTCAAAACTTTAACAACCACCATCCAAGAACGCTATGTCAATCAACATCCCCAAGAAAACAAAGAAAAACAATAACCCCTGGTGGAATTCAACTCTTAACACATAGCGCCTAAACGCAGCAAGAGAACTCAGACGTTTTAAGCAAACGAAATCGAACCTGCAAGAAGCGAGGTGGAAAGATGCGAGAAATTTGTATCGAATGGTAACAAGAGAACAAAAGGAAAATTTCTGGAATAAAAAAATGGCAAACTCGGATAACAAGACCCTTTGTATCTTGAAAAAAACCTCCGAGCAACTGAACGGGGCCAACTCAACAGAGTAACTCAACAAGATGGAAATCCTTTCCCCGACGAATCCACGAAATTAAACTTTATTGCGCAAAACCTCCTAAATGGAATTAGGTACTCAACTGACACCACCAAGCTTAAATATACACATACTCATCCAGCTAGAAATGAAGAAAAATTCCTGATTTCAGAGCAAGAAATTCTAAAGGGCCTACTCCCCAAAAAAGCCCCTGGACACGATGACATCCAGATTATTATCATGAAAGAAATATGGGATTGTATAAAAAAACCGCTTTTGAATATTTAAAATGCTTCAATTTGCGCTGGGTATTACCCTAATAGCTGGAAAATGGCCAAAGTTTTGGTCCTCCCCAAAGCAAATAAAAATTACAAAAACATCAAGAGTTTTAGACCAATTTCTTTACTTCCTACAATGGGAAAGATACTGGAAAAGGTCATAACGAAGAAATTGCAAGCCTTTCTGGAAGAAAATAATCTTTTAAGTGATTCGCAATGGGGTTTCCGCAAAAAATAGATCCACCATAGATGCCCTCACCCACTTTACGGACGCCATACTACAAAATTTTGATAAGAACAAAGTCCTTACAGCTCTTCTTCTAGACATAAGCGACGCGTTCAACAATGTTGACCACAACGAACTAAATAATCAGTTACGCAATATTCATACACCAGCTATTCTCGCATCCTGAATAAAAGACTTCCTTATTAACCGGAAGGCATTTATTTCCCACAATCAAACTTCCAGCGATCCCCATCACATACCGAAAGGGGTGCCCCAAGGGTCGCCACTTTCTCCTATTATTTTCCTTGTTTATATTAATGGGGCTTTAAAGGCTATTAAGCGTAAAAAGATTGGAACTGGGGGTTTCGCTGATGACCTACTCCTTACCGCTAGTGGCCCATCCAGCGAAGCAAACGTCAAGCTTCTAGAAAATAATATTCCGGCACTTGAAAAAAAAATGGGTGAATAAATTCAAACTAAACTTCGCAAAAGAAAAGACAGGACTAATTCACTTTTCCAGAAAGAGATCAATTGAGAATGCTCCGTTAACCTTGGGTGTGGTCAAAGTAGTCCCAAAACCCACGGTAAAGTACTTGGGCATAAGATACGACTCGAAACTCTTATGGAATCATCACGTTTCTTACATTGCTTCACAATGTCTTTTGACCCTACAACGCATCAAACAAATTTGTAGAATTAGCAAATCTGTCTCCTGTCACCAATTGCGGATCCTTCTACAGGCAACAGTGATCAGCAAACTATGTTGCGGTTACCCTGGTGGGTTAACATCTCCAAAAAGCACCTTCAACCATTGCATCAAATATTCAGAAAGGGCCTACTGCTGGTCACTGGTGCTTTAAGTTCAACACCAAGCGCTGCACTCCAGATTGAAACGGGGCTTCCCCCACTGGATCTTATTCTGAAAAAATCCCTTCTACGTCATTACTCTTTAAGAAACGTAGATTAATGGCCAATTCCCCAAAACCCGTCGAAAAACGACGCTACCTTCGCTACTTAGAATACGCTGGGACGGAGACCGAAAAATGCTGGGGAGAAAAGCCGAAAAGCCAAAAAGAGGCTCTAGTCTTAATAAAACAAAGCACTCAGAAGGAGTGGGAGGTCCTATGGACCCAAAATTCTAGTCCCTTAAAAGATCTACAAGTAAACCAAGCTTCCCAGAACAGTCTTCAAAAGTTATTCAAGCAAGAACGCTTCATTTTCCAACCCTCCACTATTTAAAACGTATTAAGAAAAAGGACAATGATTCATGTGGCTGCCAATCCCAATCAAGACAGCTTCAACAAAGATAGAGCAAAGCTCTTAAGAATGCTGAGCAAACACCGCCTACACTTTAATGCTTACACTGTCCTGTCAAACCCCTCTATCATTCCCCATACGGCTAATTTTTTTTAACCAAATAAGAAATCAGACATAAACTAAGCCTGTCAAGCGCTGTCCATGACTTTTCCCTTCTTTTGCCTTCATAACTTTGTAACTCCTCTTTCCCGAACTGAACTCTACCTTTTGTTTCCTACATCATTGCTACACTTTTAAAGCCAATTCGAAAATTATATTTGTGTGAAAACCTCTAAACTTCGTTAGTGAATGCTCTCTCCTCCACAAAGAAAGTTTTGTATCAAGTTAAAAAAAATACATGACCGTCAATAGGCTATGCCTATGATGGTTATTAATAATAATAATAAAAAAACATTTAAACGAAACGAAAGTAAAACCAATTATCAAAAATGTATAACCGTAAAGAACATTGGCGCGTAAAAATTAAACTGCTTTTATGAAACCGAAAGTAGATCTACTGCATCCTTCTTAAGAATCTCTACTGCATAAATGTACACAAATTTAATAATTACTCAGTATTTTAATTGAAATGTATTGTGCAACAAAATTACAGTCTAGTTAAGCCATGTAAAACGTCAGCAATAGAAAAGCATTCCCATTTTAGTAAGATCTAGACCTGCATTAGCTCTGCGTATTCAAAAACGGCGCGTTCAGAATAAATTTTCTACGTCATTTTCAGGCGGTGCTGAAGAGCTTAATCCGGCATGCTCCTCCCAAGGTTAGTAGAAACAAGGTTGCGCCATTCCCGCCCCTTTGCGTAAGTGTTTCAAGTGTATACGTCACGTGGATGCAGCCAATCAGCGCCAAGTGCAGGCTGGCATTGCCTGAGCAGGGAAGTCTGGTAAACAAACGTTAGAAACCCGATGTGTGTTTACTGAAGTGGTAGTTATTACGCTGAATTCCAAAGTAAGAGCAGCAAAAGAGCATTATTATTAATTAAGTAGTATTAAGAAATAATACACAGTTTTTTTTAGTTTGTAAGTTTGTTTATTTTCCTTTTTTTCCCTTCCTTGACTTGTAGGTCGTCCATGTGTTTTTGTAACTTCATGTAAGTTATTGCACCCCTCCATTAGACAACGATATCCAGGCATCGTGAATGCTATATTTTGTAACACAAATTTTAATGCAGTTGTATATTTTGACGAATTAATACACTTGGTAAACTATCAATTCATGTCTTGTTTTCTCCGTGTGCCAACAGTGAAATTTCTCACACCGAGTTCAAAATGTTCGCTGTTAGTTAGAAAAAACCTTCGCTGTTGGTTGGGAAAAAATGTTCGC
>JAHZNP010001357.1:0-20992 GCA_020615345.1 Triops cancriformis
CCCCCCGAACCAAAATCCTGGGTACGGCCCTGATTGTTGGGTTCCTTCACTGTTCATCGGATGCATACTTTCATCATCACAGCTCGGAATAGGTTGTAACACTTACAGTAGAACCACGGACACATTTTTCGTAATTTTTTCCCCAAAGGAAACAATAAAAACAAACTGTACTGGCACTTTTCGCTCCACATTTTTAGAGCCCTTCCCGGTTTGCTGAATTACACGATCTAGTTTTTTGTGCGTCCAAGGTGAAATACATTAATTGCGCGGTATGAATGTTTTAAACGACACCTATCAAGCTTTGCTAATTTGGTTTATTCGTCATTTTTTGAAAAAGACGTTTGTAATGGTAAAAAAAATCCGATATCTGACAAGCTAATTACAGTTAATTGCACTGGCGATTTATCAAAACCGAACTCCCTAAACCTGTTTAAATAAGCTTATTTTTTATATAGTTCAGGTATAAGGTAAACGAGACAAATATAATTAATTTAGAAGGTGATGTGCGACGGTTACATAAGGGTGCTTTGTATGATAAACAAGTATCCAAACAGTCGTTGCAAAACGAATTTTTACAGTTTAGAATACTCGAGGGATCCAGCAGTTTCTAAAAAATGTCGTCTTCCATCCAAATAAAGGATCGATTCTGCCAAAAAAAATTGTAATTCTTCGAAGCATGAATCTCTATGGGTATTTACCTTGGTAGGACCTAGGCATTATTTCACACACATCCCTGTCGGCTTGCAAGGTGAAATGAAACACGTTGGTCAAATCACGCGATCCGGTTTCTGCATGCACAACTTCGGCACTAACTCGCACCATCATATAGGGTCCTTCGGTGTAGACAATCTTAAAACAGGAAATTTATTAAAGGGATGTTTCCTTTCTCCCTATTCGAAAACTTACTTGCGAGGAGAAATACAAAAGCGAACCAATTTCTACGGGCTTTCGGAACAGGATGTCGTCCACGTGACGGAAAACCGGCAAAGACTTACTACAAAAACACAAAAAATTTGAGTGAATACAGTGAAAGTAAAATGACTTGAAAAAAAAATGCACACACACATTGAGCGTTTAACGTAAAGCTTGCGGAAACTCTAAATTTATGCATCCGTAACCTCAAAAATCTGTCGATTACGACCAACAACAGGGATAGGGACATAGCACAGGAACACAAGAATTCCATGAGTTTTCAAAACAGTGTGTTATGCGCACAATTGCGAGAAAATGCAGAAAACCAACCTAAAGACTGAACTGTTGGCCCATGCTAATTCCAACGCTTGACGCATAAGAAACCCGCCAAAAATCTTGTTATAAACGTTCCGGTGCTAAGCAGAAAATTAAAGAAAATGTCAATTAATGCTTGTATACTCGTACCTATGAACGAAGACATTAGCCCACGCTAATTCTCCGGCTTGTCGCATTATGAATCCGCCAAAAATCTTGTTGAATCGATTTCGGCTCTAAATAGACATTTCCAGACACTTTGTAAAACACATTCAGCTTTCTTGTACAGAACTCGTAAAGACAAAATCGACTCAAGCCAACAATCGTATTCTAAGCGTACGAATGTAAGTGGAATACGCACACGAAAATCGCGTACGACGCCCCCACGCCAATTACATGTAGCTAGAACAAGACCGTTAGCTTGGGTTGTTTTCCTTCGCGAGTATTTTACAGCACATTATGTAACTGTGCAATTCATTATGTAAAATAGTATAGAGACAAACTTACAGCAGAACGTATTAAATAATTACTATGAAATGAGTCCGCGAAAACTGAGGTCTAAGACGGAATTACCTCGGGTTGGCAGATAATAAGATTCTTTAGTTTGGTATCTTCCATGTAAACGGTGTTCAACGGCTGTTTGTCATAAGCTGTCATCTTTTTCATATCCACAGTTTTCAGGAACTGCTCGTGGATAATGAAGCGCTCTTCTTCAGATGGTGGGTTGCGGAGTAGTGAGTTATCTTGCTTTTTCTGTCTCCGATTTTTGTTGTCTTCTCCTCGTTGGAAAATGACTTTCTCTTCATCTGTATCACAGCTTAGTGGGTTAATGAAAGCTGGGCCCTGGTTCATGGGATCGCGAGCAACTAAGACGAATCGAGCGCTCGTTACGCGTTGCCATTGACCGTCTCTTAATTGGTCCATGAGCATAGAAGTTTCGATGGAAGATTTGCCCACCCATGTGACATGACCACGAACGCGAATATCACAATCGTATCGTAAGAGTGGACCTTCGAAGTCAATTTGATCTACTAAGGCAGTGACGACGCAAAACGGACTAGGCAAGCCTGGTTTTTGTCGGGGATTCGAAATGTGTTTGTAACACAACCAAACAGCAAAAACATCCAAATCTTCTAACAAGCGCCCCACACGCACTGTTTTATGGTGGGTCATGTACTTTTCACGTAGCTGCACATCGGAGCTCAGAGGAATAATAGCCGATTCGTAACTGTCCTAAAAAGTGAGAAGATATCAATATATTTAGTAAAAACACCTTTTGCAAATTTATATTTAAGCCATTAGGTTTAAGAAACACGTCATAATGATCAGGATTTAATATTATAACGAAACAACTCCCGTACTTGAAAAGCGCCTTCTTTTTGGCACAATACCCTTTATTATGAGAATTTATTTATACATACACACAGAGCTCCTTTCTTTTTCGAGCACAGTCGCTCTTACGCTCGTTGCATATTTTCGAGAGCGGCTCGCTCATTCGCTCGAAATACTAAGAAATGAGCGGCTCGAGCTCACGCTCATTTTGAAACGCCTTCTTTAGAACGGAATTAAAATTTTAATAACAAAATGGAGCTTTATATAAACTCTTGTTCTTCGTTATGTTGGTTTTCCAGCCTATGGTCAAAAATACCTAAGGAATTACCGTGGAATGTGGAAAATTGTTGAACGCAACAAATGCACCACCAAAGTTATTATTTTCACTAGACGATATTTAGCAGATTTCAACCGCTAGACATCACAATAAAAGAGACTTCGCTCACAGCTTTTCGATCACACTTATGAAAAATAAAACGAGCAAACGCGCTTGTTGCAGCTCCTGGTGTATACATAATTATTAATTTTCCTGAATGCATGGAATGCATACAGACAATAACCGATTGAGAAATAGCAACAACAGAGGTATTGTGTACTGTAAGTACAGTAATACAGTACTGTAATACAAAACCAATGCCTTATAATCGTCATTGCTATGATTTTTCTCGGATCCAAGAACCAGGTCCGATTCAGAACAGAAAGTTTCTGAATTGAGGCCATGAAAGTCAGGTCATCGACCGCGACAAGGGAGCCGTACGAGGTTTGCGGTGAAATTAACGGTATAGGGTTAAAGGTAATCCCTCGAAGGTATGTGTTAAGTCTGTATCCCCCTCTTTTGTGAGAATGTACTCTACAGTACATGGGGAATTGAATGTGAAATGTGTTGGGCGGTCTCATGAATACTCTCCTTATTTAAAAAGGATCAATAAAGTTTTCTATCATAACACCTGGAGTTCTTTGCCACATAAAGTAACGAAATGCATTTAGGGAGTTGTGGGCAGTGTAATTCACAAGCTAAAAGTAGCGAAATCCCTGACGTCGACTGCGTCATATGAACTTTTCAAACCAACACATTTTGCGGCAAACTTTTTTTCCCAGGTACAGAAAACTACTAAGCAAGAAATTTGTTTGTCCTTTATTAGACAAGAATGGCACAATTTGTCTATCGATTTAAATTACTTAAGACGTATTTTGAAAATAACTTGTGCATTATGAGTACAACTTTACTGAACTTTTTTAAAAATCCGTAACCGTGTTCTAAAATTACGTAACTGTTTGTGAAATCGCCGTAAAAATCCACGCGCAATTAGTCCATAAGAGTGGTAAATATAGGTAAATATATGGTAAAATATAGCCATCACTTTCTAACTTCTAGTATGAAGCATTTGCTAAAAATACAAGACATTTTGAGTCTGGAAGCAGAAGTTCTTTTAAAAGGAACCCTGTGCATATAGTGTGAGGTGGCAATGACAAAAAATTTCCTCTTACTATCATGCGACGAGGTGGTAGTTCTGCCTGGGAGTTGGGTAGCAATTCCATTAAATGCTGTCGCTTGTGGGTATCAGGGTTAAAAGTACTTTGCGCCCCAACTCGTGCTGCATATTCGTTTATGACTTAAACACAAGTAGATTATTAAAAATAACAGCAAACAATCAACACCAACTCACTTTCGCTGACCCGAAGTTTGGGAGTGTCGGGAGACGTGGGAACTATTAACCCTCGAGAATCCACCGCCATGGAGTACACTCTTGGTCGAATTTTCGCGGCTTGAGTTAACACAGGTCTGTTGAAAACCCGAATAAAATAGGTAAATATTGTGAAAAATTAATTGGGTGTGATGAACCTATTTTCCAAACCGTGTTCAGATAAGCGTAACTTGTTTATTCTGATAACGCTGAATGGTATTGCATCGTGACTTGATAATCTTTTGTCCAAATGAACTTTAGTATTACGGCCAAGGGTGGCAGTAAAGTTTAGTCTTTTTGCGCGATAAAAAATTCTGAAAGACAAACAGCAAAAGTAAGGTAACAAGGTAAATACCTGGATAATATGGTCCTAAATCCTTGTAATGCCATAGTAATTGTGCGGTTGTAAACCTACAATTTATATGTATATTTTTCAAGACACAAATGTTAAGTTACATTCAACCACGCCCTGAAATTCAGCAGGACACGCCTCTGAGTATCTTGTCTTCGGCTTAGCTCAAAATATGTCTACGCCCCCTTTTCGTGTTGAGAAACACCAAACTCAGCAATGAATAATTCGCAAAAAATCAACCGCAACACTAACGCACAGAGTGCCGAAATTGACGTGGCCGGAGATCTAGAAAGTCAATTTATCCTCCGTTTGCCGCAAGTATTGAATTTAGTTAAATTTACTTGTTGTTATGCTAAAATTTCTTTGTTATTAGGATGTAGCCGAATCACTGAAACAAACTCTGCGTAGTGGGGTAATGAACCTGAAAGACCGTATGAATATTCAGCTAGAAAATGATGTACGGCACGGCTCTGTGCGGTTTGATAACTGGACACTAGGTTCCAAGGTTCTTGACTTACCTGCGGTCCTTGAATCATGGAAAACTATCGACAACAAAAGTTTCTATAAAACTGCCGATATCTGCCAAGTAAAATTGCTACATCTCATGCAACATTAGTAATCGCGTTATCTCCATTCTTAATTTCGCATTATTTTTTCTTTAGATTCTAATATGTAAAGAAGGAGAAGATAATACAACAGATGAGGAAACGCCAGTCAAACCCCGCAAAAAAGATCCTTTGAAAGTGGACAAAAAGTTTCTGTATCCTCATGGTGTAACTCCTCCCTTGAAGAATGTCCGACGTCGTCGTTTTCGTAAAACGTTAAAGAAAAAGGTATATTTCTGTGTAGTAGGTAAGCGGTAGTGGAGTGTTTCAAAATTATTTTTGCTTCAAAGTTTGTGGAAGCCCCTGAAATTGAAAAAGAAGTTAAGCGACTACTACGGGTAGACAACGAGGCGGTTAGTGTTCGCTGGGAACTTATGACAGAAGAAGATGAAGCTAAAGCCAAAGCCGTCACGGATGCTGGTGGCGATGCAGCTACAGTAGCCACTCCTTTGGCTACTGGTACTTTCGTGTCCAACCAAAGCCGTCCCTTAGCTGAGCATGAGATTTTTGGTGAAGCGCTCAGTGATTCTGATGAAGACGTTGAGACCGGGCGGATCAACGTCTTAAGTGACGACGAAGACGAGCCTGATGACAGTTTGTCAGCCGATAATAGTCGAGTAATGCAGAACGTCTTGAGTTGTGAATGCTTAGCTTCTTATTTGGTTTCGTAGGCCGTTAGCCGGACACCAGGTGTATATCAAGAAGAATTGGTGACACGTTTTTCAAAAGATATGTTTCATGAGCAAGATTCGTCAAGTTCCATTACTCCTTCGCCGCGTAAAGAACCCTCTCGAGGTAATATTTTGAAAATCTCCTTTACACTTTTATCTATGTGTCTTCTAGTTCACGTATTTTTATAGTGTTGTTGGTCTGAATCATTTCCTGTCTCGTATTACATAATCCCCTTTGCAGATCAGTATGTCATAATCTTCTCTTTTTTCAGAAAAATTGCTTGACCAGCTGGAGAAAGTACGCGGTGACCTCCGCGATTTGCAAGCCCGCCGTGCCGCCCAGGAAGCGGAAATGGCTAGTATCGACAACGCGGGGTTACGTCAACGTTTGACCACAGCACTGGAATCCCTAAATAATTTGGAGCAAGCTAAACAAGCGGAAGTAAAAACAATTAATTACCACCTTAGGATGCAATGTATCCATACTTTTCCTTTTTTTTACAGTACAACCGACTGGTTTCTATGTTGCCGTGAGACAACACCCTTTTTATACGCAAATCACTGAAGAACTGAACTACTACTGCGTGCTACATTGTATTTACAACAAACAAATAAATCCTTCATCTTTTACTAAAGGATGTTTACTCATTCGTTTGGGAAATCTGCCACTAATTTAAACTCGGCGTACACCCATGTTACAGGATCTTCCGGTAAACTTCTTGAGCTTTTCAATGCATTTAAAACCTTGTGGAATGATAGACATGTCAACGTGAACAATCATGGATGGTAATGGAGGGCGAGTTACCTTTGAACGAGAGTTGTTGAGATGTTCAGCCAACTGGCGCAATTGCGCGGCATCTAGAAGTGATTTTTGACTCCGTATCCGCTCCGCTACCACTTTTCTTAACGCAGTGTCCGCCACGTGATAGACGTTTGATTTGTTAACCATACGTGCTTGCAAAAGAGAGCGTTCAATTTCTGCTTCATCCGGCAAAGGAAAAACTGGGTTTCGAGAGCTCTTCTCTATTAGATGTCTAACGAGCTCCGTATCAACATTCAACCCATTCACTGCAATACTAAATTGTTCCCACGTTTCAGCTGGATGTTCGATTTTAAGAGACATATCTCGAATAACTTGCACCGGAACAGGATGTGCTCTTGAATCATTTCTATGGATTGCAATTTCTAGTGGAACGTGTACATAAACAATCGCGAACGACCAGCCATAAGTCCGGCACAGTTTGTAATATTCGTGGCGCATGCTCTTGAAGTAGAAATTATCGTCTAGGTAAATTACTCTTTGCGATACGCTATCACTGCGTAACTTAGTTGCAGAAATGGCTTGAGATACAGGATCAAATGGTTCTTTGTGGGTCAAAAGGCTTTCAACGCTTTGGAAAATTCTCACACGAGCTTCCTTCCAGTCTTTGGGAACTGGCGGTAGGAAGCTATCATAGTCTACTACATACGAGGTCCAAGGCCAAGGCTGTTGTCTTAGATGATGCACTAAAGAAGTCTTACCAGCACCTGGCAAACCCATTACTAAAACTAAGCACGTGGGAGGTTGTATTGTCTCCATCGTTTCTTCCAAATGTGGGTTTGACTAAGAATTAGACTCTGCGGATGGCGTCCTTTCAGCGGAAGCTTTGGCGGCGGCTTTAGCAGCTTCTTTTTCCATTTGCTCGACTCGTTTTGCTATGACCAATGGCTGAACTTCCATATAGACGGACATGAGTTTGTGATTAACTCGAATGTGTTTCGAGGCGCACATATCAACACATGACTCCTAAAAAAGGAGACGTATTTGTTAAGGTAACAGAAAAGTGTAAAGAATTTTTTACTTCCTCCCGGGTGATCTCTCGATCTTGTAACGATGCTATGCAATGTTGGAAACAAGACTGGGACATGGCATTGTAAATTTGTAAGAAATCCCTAAACTATATAAGAATTAATCAGTAGATTTCCAATACATGTTAATGGCGAATTACGTTTCTAACAGCGTTATCACCCATTTTACGAATATTTATTTGCTCCTAGATGAAAACACGTTTCCTTACGCATAGTTATCAACAAATGCGAAACAGCGATCTCAAACTCGGTTCGAAGTTCACCTATCGTGTACAACAAGGAAGAGGCGTGGCTACTTAATCATAAAATTAAATGAATTTTAGCTGCATTTCTTCATCTCTTATTCGATAAGAGACGATGTAATACGATTAACGTATACACTGGGCTGTTAGCAACGGAAAATATTTGCTTATTAAGGTCAAAATCAAATCATTTTCTATTTATTCCACGCGTTAAATGTAGCTAGGGTAACGCAGGGGCGTCGCATAACAGATCAATGTTTCACCATATCGTAACCAGTTTTGGATAAAGTCGTAAAATCTTTTTAGACGAATAGATCCTATACTGGAATTAAAGATTTGAGGTAGGCCCAATTTTTAACTTGCTGAAAGAGTATTATATATTTGGCAATATGTATTGACGTCAGTATCACGTGAACCTGGCATGGCGGGAAAGCAAAAGCAAGCTTTTTCATTGGCTTCGAGGCTAAAGCTCCCTATCTAGGATTGGTGGAGTTAGTCCCGTTAGGACCTGCGGGGCTTCGCTGTGCCTTGGTTGCTTGCTTCCCCTATCGACTCGTTCTTCTTGCTTCTACTGGCCGAGGCTGTGGACCTGTTCTCTAGTGTGTGTGCCGTTTCTGAACCAAAAAGCTTTTCACAATGTCGGGCAAAGGTCTCGCCGATCCTGTGTCTTTCGCGAAGGACTTTATTGCCGGTGGTGTGTCTGCTGCCGTTTCCAAGACCGCAGTAGCCCCCATTGAACGCGTGAAATTGCTTTTGCAAGTGCAACATGCCTCCAAACAGATTGCGGCTGACCAGCAGTACAAAGGTAACTTTCATCTAATAAGCCGTACCACTCTTCCCGTAGGCGGAAGTTGGCCCTGGCTCGGCCGCCATATTGGTCCCGTGAGCCGGAATGCCCTTATACAATGAACTCCACTAGCAATGCTTTCTCTCAAGATCCCAGCTTCGTCATAAAACATTGTTCTTTTCATTCTATTAAAAATCTAATTTTCTAGTTATTTTTTTTTTACTTATCGGCAGACCTCTGAAGTGCCAATGATCGTCTTGTTTAGTTGCGAAATCATTCAAATTTAGCATGGGGATAATGTTCAACGTAATGGCAAGGAAATCTGAGGACAGTTTTAAAGATTTTATTCTTTTTCTTTTACCTGAAAAGGGAATTGGCGTCAGTACTAGTTTTCGTTCTTTTTTTCTTAAATGACAAGGGGATTGGTGGCAATACGAGTTGTCGTTATTAAATTAATGTTTCGTGTGTGCGTTAAATTAATCCCCTTTTTGTTCATTACAGGTATGGTTGACTGCTTCGTCCGCATTCCCAAAGAACAGGGTTTCCTCAGCTTCTGGCGTGGTAACTTCGCCAATGTCATCCGTTATTTCCCCACCCAAGCTTTGAACTTCGCGTTCAAAGACAAGTACAAGCAGATCTTCATGTCCGGTATCGACAAGAAGACCCAATTCTGGAAGTGGTTTATGGCTAACTTGGCCTCCGGTGGCGCCGCTGGTGCTACTTCCCTCTGCTTTGTCTACCCCTTGGACTTCGCCCGTACCCGGTAATTAGGGGATTAAGTCTAATAACGGGGAAAGAATGTACTGACCGTTTCTTTTACTCCTGTAGACTTGGAGCTGACGTTGGCAAAGGCGCTGAGAGACAATACACTGGCTTGGGCAACTGCTTAGCCAAGACCTTCAAATCCGACGGTATTGTTGGCTTGTACAGAGGTTTTGGAGTCTCTGTCCAAGGTATCATCATCTACCGTGCGGCTTACTTCGGTTTCTACGATACCGCTCGTGGCATGTTGCCCGCCAAACAAAACTTCTTCGTTAGCTGGGGTATTGCTCAGGTCGTCACCACTGTCTCTGGTATTGTCTCTTATCCCTTCGACACTGTCCGTCGTCGTATGATGATGCAGTCTGGCCGTGCCAAGTCCGAAATCATGTACAAGAACACTTTGGACTGCTGGGCCAAGATCTACAAATCCGAAGGTGGCAATGCCTTCTTCAAGGGCGCTTTCTCCAACGTCATCCGTGGTACTGGTGGCGCTTTGGTTTTGGTTCTCTACGATGAAGTCAAGAACTTAATTGCCTAAATCATCATTACCATCTGTAACAAAACGTCGAAATGCCATCCCAGGATGACAAACCATGCTCCTCATCGTCCAAGACGTAGACATTTTCTAAAACAACCAAACAGACACGCAGAAACAGAAGCCACATCCAGATTGTAAATCCAGCCTCCATACGGAAAACTTGGGCCCGTACGCAAGAATCAATGCAGATTGTTATAGTAGGGGAGTTACAGTGCATGTAATAAACAAGTTAGACGTGGAGGCCATAAAATACATAGACATTTAGGTCTAAAATTAATCGTCTTCGTTCACTTAAGGTGTTAAGTGTAAGAGCACGTATGAAATTTTATGCGAAAGAAGCGCATAAAAATTGAGTGTAGATTAGCCAACAGCACTCCAGACATAGAAAAAAGAGCTTTCGAGTAACCGTGAAATAGAAAAAAGAGCTTTCGAGTAACCGTGAAAGGTAATGTATCCGCTTTCGTTTTGTGTTCTACTCTGCGTCACACTGATTCATGCAGACTTCTCGAACTTGTAGCTACCGTCTATTTGCAAGACGGAATACTTTTTACTACATACTTGTGGCCGCTGATCTGCAATAATGATGGTCAAGAAAGCAAAATCGATTTTCAGTAATCGTAAATTGCTGTTGACCGTATCAGATAGAAGGCGAATGTATTTGACATCGAATATTCTGGAGCAGTGCAGAAAGATTCACTCCCGTGTTGCAGGTACAATGGGATTGTTGAGTCCGTCGTTTTCTGAGTAAAGTCAAGTTTCGTGTGAAAAGCGTTTCGATACCTGAAATCTTAGGAACGTATTGCTCGCGCAAATCGAGGGGCCTATTAATGACCTAACGAAGTAGGAAATATCGCTCGTACGGCGTAGTGTATAGGCGTGGAGTTGTCCTAGAAGCACAAATCTTTATATGATGTCGCGTTTCAAAAATCCTTTAGGCTTTATGGTAGGAATGTTAATCATATTCTTTTCCCTATGTTCTTAAACGTATTCCCTAGAAATTCTAGCGTACAGCACAAACTACGGGACTCAACACTGTCAACCAAAAAAAAGATGCTTGTAGAATCCTTAACGTCGACGAAGACAGGCTACGGGGTCAGTCTCGCAATGAGAGGTTAGTATGCGAGTGCACGAGTTTTTCATTGTTATGCAAGCCACACTTTCGACGTAGAACGAAAACAGGTGCAATTTTCCCTCAAGTGAGTGAACTCGTCAATTTTGTTCCAAGCGCTCCCCTGGAACTGGTGCTGTGGGTTAATTTTAGTTCTCCACTAAATTGTCTATAGCGCCAAGTTTGCATCACATGACCTGGTACGCACGCGCTGGCTATTTTCGTTCCGGCTTTTCACCCTTATTTCTTGGCAAAAGCAACGACGTAGCTACTAGTAGAGAGCTGTTTGACAGTCAAAAATGAAGGCTTATGGAGCAGAATTGAATTTTGCTGTGCGCACTAATAACCTGAAGCTAGTGGAAGAGTTATTTTCACAAGGAATTGACTTGAATACACCTTATCGTGGAGCCACGCCCTTGGGCGTAGCTGTAGTGAGTAAAAACCAGCGTATGGTACAGTTCCTACTAGCTTCGGGTGCCAGTCCCAACCTTCGGAGTTTGGGACAGAATGACCGGCTTGAACCGCCGTTGGTGACGGCCGTACGCCTTGGGAATGAGGAATTATTCCAGATTTTGCTCAAGCATAAAGCAGACTTAAATTCCGTGGACTTCTATGGCCACACGGCTTTTTGGATGGCCGTTAAAGAACAAAAAATTACAGCAATGAAGACCTTGCTCAAGATGGGCTCACGAGTCGTATTCGACATTTGGAGTGAATGTCCCCTTTATCTGGCTGTCAAGTACTTACCTCAGCGGACCAAAAGGACAGTCGTGCCTTTACTCATAGCAGCAGGCTGTAATCCCAAACTGATGGACGCCAAGAGGAGAAATGCATTTTATTGGTGTATCCGCTACGGGGACTGGGAACATTTCATTCTCCTGGCTGAGAGTCGCTCATTGAACAGACCACGTGAGTGGCCTTGGTTAGCGGACGCCAGCGTCGTCGGCAATCTTAGCAATAACACCACATTGGATTCTTGGCTGAAAACTGAACTGTTTGATCCCCCTTCGCTAAAGCGAATATCTCGTGGTGTAATTCGACAGGCTTGCGGTGCAAGCGGGAAATCTTTGTATCTCACAACACCTAATTTACCCTTACCTCCTTCTCTTATACGTTATTTGCAATTAGATATCAATTTGTAATAAAGGGAATACATTTCGCAAATTTTTACTCAAACATGAGCCTGATAACTGTTATTCTTCTAATGGACTGCACAATAAAGGCCAGTTTTTTGGATTTTTTTTATTTCGTACCCTGCAAGGGATGTTTGTACAGGATATATCAGCTTATACAGACTCCTGGATGGGTGGTTCGTAGCCTTCCGGTCGATCAACGGGTGCTCCAGTTCCTTCAGCTCCCTCAGCAACGGGGGCAGCAGTCGTGGTTCCCTTGCCTTCGCCGTGGAGGTCCAAGAGTTTACCCAGGTCGAATTTGGGCTTCTTGAGTACCTTCACTTTGCGAATGTACACATCGTGGAGGGGGTAAATGCCTTGGCAAGCCTTTTCAATGTCCTTGCTCATGGAGTCAGGGATCAACTTGTTGACCACTTCCTTTAAGTCCACTTGAGTCACCTCGCGGGTGATGATGTCAACCATCTTGCGACGGATGGACTTGACCTAATCAGAAACAGAAGTTAGATACCTGCACTGACTTGCTACTAAACATTGATATAATATCGTTAAATCCAACCAAAGCATGTTCTGGGAGGATAAGGGATAATTCAGATACTATCTAGCAAAATACAGCATCATTGCGTATCAAAGTATTACAATAAGTTATGCATCATTATTACTATAAAAGGAAATGTCCGCAAATACAGTGCTTTACATACTTGGGCGTGTTGGGCATAGCAAGTCTTCTTTTGAGAAAACTGCTCCTTTTGGGTGAAACCAATGCAGAAAACTCGGAGCAAATAACCGTCCGTGGTCTTAACATCGACATTAGCTTCAATCAAAGTTTGCCATTTCTTGACCATGGAGCGGAGTTTGTCAGTGGTCAAATCCATGCCATGGAAGTTGGTCAAAAGGTTGCGGCCCTGAACATCTTCAGAGATGAGACGGAACTTGCGGAAAGAACGTTCGGCATCGTTCTCGTTTTGTAAATCGGCCAAAGAGACCTCGAAAACGCGGCCTTTCAAGCCCTCAGAGGCAATACCTAAGTAACTTAAGTCAGCAAACATGTTCCCGGTATTTAAGAAAATAACTAAATTACGTGTTCCTTGGGTCCTGTTCACTAAAGTTTTGCCAATTTGGCGCACTGCGAACATGGAAGGTGCCTTGACATCGTACCAGTCCTTACGGGTGAAGGGATCAACACTATAATAATAATAAAATATCACAATCAAACTCAGGAACTCGTGTCTCAAGCCGATGGAGTCTGTTGGCATGAGAGCAAAACATGCGGTTTATCCGCCAATATCTCGGACATCTTGAAAATTGCAGGCTCCATATTCCGTGAAAATGTAACGCGGTTTATGTAGTTTTGAATTAAAAAGTTAATACTTACATCTTCTTCTTCACACCCTTTTTGCCACTTTTCGAAAGGCCTTTATTTTTACCCACGGCCATGGTTGTTCACAAGAAGAGACAGAGACAGGTCCAGGGGTGCCAGATGGGGTATTACGCGTAGGCTCAATTTTTTCGACTTCCCACTTTATTTCGTTTTGTGTGTGATATGATTTTATAGTTTTATTATTTTAACGAAAAATAATTTATCGTACTTTTATCAATTTTATAGTACTTTTGTAACGCAATGTTGCAAGCATTTCCACGTAAACAAAAATACTTCTTAGCGTTCCAAAATATCTCAAAATTTAAAAAAAGTAACCTATTATCTAAGGCGGCAGCGTAGGCCTTTGTTCAGTGCATTCCTAATTTTACATTCAAGAATGAGACGAGAGCTGAATGTTTTGACTTTAAATTGTTGGTATGCTGTCATTAATACAGTAAAATAATTTTAAAATCTTCGTTAATTGCATTTTTGTATCAAGAACTTTAAAATGTGCATCAATTTTCAGGGGCATTGCTTATATTTCCAAAGACAGACAGTCTCGCATAGAAGCCATAGCAGATTATTTAGCAACCTCAGAATATGATTTCGTTTTCTTGCAAGAAGTCTGGAAAGCATCGGACTACGAATACATCCGCGACAAAAATAGTAAAACCCTCCCATATTCTCACTATTTTCATAGGTGAGTTCCGGTAGTATAAGTTATTATTATATTTTTTTCCTTCGGTCCTATTGCCAGGAAAATACTTAAAAACTAGGCCATTTTTTGTGAAATCGCATATATAGTTTTAAATTGTTGTAGTGGCGTTGTTGGCGGTGGGATTTGCGTCTTTTCCCGTGCTGTAATTGAAGACGTGTTTTTCTTTCCGTGGGCTTTAAATGGATACGCACATAAGGTCATGCACGCTGATTGGTTTGCTGGCAAAGGCGTAGGAGTTTGTTTCGTCAAATATCAAGACATACATGTGCTACTGTGCACTGCCCATGTAAGATCATACGTTTCTAAACCGCCTTGTCGTTTGAAAGGTAACGCTCTCGTATAAAGTCAATAGCCACTCCTAGAATGTAAAGGCGGGACGTCGGCGTAGTAAAAATATAAGCAGCGATGTTCTTATTAATAGGCTGGTGACCTTGTGACATAGAACAAAACGTGGTTCTATTATATCGTATCGGAGGTTTGAAATCCCCGTACAAATAGCATTGAAAATCTCATTCTTTTCTAAGTACTAAAACAAAAACTTTTTCACTTTTCTTTGTTACTTTAGCTGCATGCGGAATACAACCGTGACAATGATGAATACAAAGCTCATCGCCTTATGCAAGCATTAGAAATGTCCCAGTTGATCCGCTTTTGTCGCAAACGAGTCGACGTTTCAATCGTAGCTGGTGATTTTAATACCGAACCAATGGATTTGCCTTATCGGATTTTATTGCACAATACTGGATTACGGGATGCATTTGCTGAGACGAAACAGGTCAGTATGTTAGTTATAAAACCTTACTTTTATAATCGTCATTTTCTTGTGCTGATTTCCTAGGCAGAGTCTACCGGGACTACGTGCAGTACTCCAAGAAACTCTTATACACCTTCGTCGGAATTAGAATCCAACCCTGATGGGAAGCGAATCGACTATATTATGTTTTCATGTCGGTCTGATTGGTGCATGACCACAACTCAGTGTGAAATGCCTCTTCCTTCGCGCATTCCAGAACAGAATTTTAGTTATTCGGACCACGAGGCGGTCACTGCTACATTCTGCGTCACTGACGAAAGTTAGTCATTAAGACAAAATTCTCAATTTACTTTTCTCTTAATGTTACACGTTTTTTCTGTCCACAAATTCACAATCTTCTGACCTAGGATTCATCGTAGAAAAAGACTTGCGGACCAAAGTTCAAAGTTTGGAAGATGGTTTCGAACTATGTCAAGGAGCATTACGCGACATTCGCAAAGGAAAGCGTTTTTTTCTGCTGATCATGGCCATCATGCTCTTGTTACTTGTGGTGTTACCCTCCGGTATTACAACATATTGGCTTTATTATCTTGTCATCTTCGCGCGTGTCGGATTTACGCTCACTGCCGGCTTTGCTGCCTTCATGTTGCTCATTTGGTACCGGATAGAAAAACACGCTTTTTTAGCGGGTATTTTGACCATGCAAACCCGACTAAAAACACTCGAAGGGTTTCAACAACAAAGTGGACAGTCGTAAAGAAAAAAGTTGTATTTGTACTCCGTGAACTATTTGTACATTTGATACCCTTATAGCCAAATCCATATGAAGTAAAATTCGTTAAGTTTGAAAATCGAATACAAATTCTCCTTTACTACTGTAATAGCCAAGTTGATCCTTGGGATCGCTCATCGAAAGTAACTGAAATTTAGTAACATTCTCATAGCCAAACTCGAGGTCTAGATGTTCTTCGTAGTAGTTTGCAGAGATTTTGCGGATACCTTTGCGAAATAGACGGGGATCCCGAGAGAGTTTCAAGAGGGTTAAATGAGGTTTAAAATCGTCGGTCAACTCCAATCCGTTCGCTTGGACTTTAGCGCGAAACTCCTTAACTATTGTAGTCACTCGTTCAGGGGAGCTTATTTGAGCAAATATGACTTTATTGCCGAAGTGCCCGAGACTGCGGAAATGAATTCGTAATGGTTCCAGCGCTAAAACAGGCTGCAACTCTTTGCTTACTTCACTCAGCGATTCGACGGCTCTAAAACAAACGTAGTAAATGAAGGTTTCAAGTAGTTATTTTTTTAAAGAAGAAGTACTTATCGATTTCTTCTTGATTCGCAAGATGCATTACTCCAAGTGTTACATGCAGGGAAGGTAATGGTATCAAAGCCGTTTGCAATTTTGGCTGGGCTTGAATTATTGCATTTTGCACAAGGCTCACCTTTTCTCGAATCTGTATTTAGAAAATTAATTCTTATATGACAATATGAAAGGAAAAGGTCGTTGTAACGGATATGAAACGTGATAGTGGGGAAAATAAAAAGTGCATCGACCGGGAATCGAACCCGGGCCGCCCGCGTGGCAGGCGAGCATTCTACCACTGAACCATCGATGCTTGTATGCAGAGTTACTTACTAAAGGATCGCACACTTGAATGGCGAAAAAGTGGTTTGGCCTCTTCTTGCATATCTTGTCTGATTTCTTGATTTTTTCTAAATTCTTGCGCTTGCCAGAAAAATCTTCATTAACTGAGCTGGTTATGTTCTTAACGATACTCGACACCTCTTTGCTAATCATGACTTCTTCCTCATCTTCTTGAATTTCTTCTTCAATCATAATCTGGTTAATTGCGCCAAACGGAGATTCTTTTTCTGCGTAATCCTTTTCATTTTTCTCTGCATTCGCGACAGTTTGAACTACTTTCTCATCTTTTCCCAAACTTCCATCCATGTTGTTTTCAATGACACTGAACAAAATAAAACACGGTATTAAAAGAAAGAAAGAAATTCACATGATCAAAATTCTTTTAGTTTCGTAAATACTACAGTGTGAACTACGAAAAGAGGAATGCATGATATCCTTGCGACTCAAGGTTCGAAACCGCTAAATATGAAAAATAAATGACGCAAGGGGTTTTGAACGGCATAGACTTGCCGTTTGGCATGCATATCTGATTCATACATTAAACCAAAGTTACCATATGAACTACTAGTCCATGTGTGTATGAGCGTTATTCTGCCTCGTTATTATTCACCTTCATGTTTCTCTCTCTTATAAGGTACTACATGAGGTTGTTGTATAGAGGTGGATAAATTGCACCACCGTAGGCTTGACAGTGAAATGACAAAACAGTGCAATTCATTTAAAATGCAGTCAAAATAGACGGAGATCTTCAGAAAGCATTGTATTCGCGCAGCACGGAAACTTTGTATAAAAAATGGTCCTTTAGTCTATTTAGACGCGAGCTGCATTACTTAAGTAACTGTGCCCACTGTGCCAATTAATTTACATGTTTTCATTTTCCTATTTCCTGTACGCTTTCTGATTTCTTTTCCCTATGAAGAGAAAAATGAAAAGGATTACGCAGAAGAAGAATCTCCGTTTGGCGCAGTTAACCAGATTATGGTTGAAGAAGAAATCAGAAAGCGTACAGGAAATAGGAAAAATAAGTATAAGAATCAATCCAATAGTAATTTACGGTTCTTTTCCGTATAACGAGCGCTTCACATAAAGAATACTTTCCCGGAACAGATTACGTTCATTCCATTGGATACCACGCGATGTTAATATGGAACGGAGTGGGACGAAATTCAGCTTAAGAGACGAATTAGTAACACACTTCGAGTTATCTTTGTTTGCTTAGCATCTTATTTCTTATGCTCCGAGGTACGAGTACTTTCACGTTATCTTTTCGGGTGTCCTATCTATTGGATTAGTCTCATCGCTGTTTTGTTGTAACAAGGGAATGCTGTGTTTTCGCCTAAGAACATTGCGTGAAAAAAGCGTCAAAGTCCATCGCGTAAAAAGAATGAATATATTATTTATACTCAGCCCAGGAGAGATAGCTACAATCGCAGATGCAATTGACTCAGTCCAGTTACGTCTTCTGAAATGGACGACACAACTGTTGCTTGCAGGTATTTTTGCTACTTTTCATACTGACATCCATACGCAGTTGCTCAAATACTGTACGTATGTCATTCTAGTTCTACAGCGAAGCTAGCAAAACTTGATGGGTTACCTGAAAGTGCATTAGAGAATGAGGTTGGCAATACAAGCGCAAGCGATCCGGAACGAGAACGCCAAACCGGAGCAACAACGACAGACCTACCGTTGTCAGATTTTCACGTTGAGCATCCAACATCGTAAGATCATAATAATTTTGTTATTTTGCCAGTTCTGTAAGATTTTTTTCACAGAATAGCTTATCTTACGAATTATTTTAAGGTGTTAATTACGCTGTTTTTTCCCTATTTGATTCTAGAGATCTGGAATCAATGGTGCATTTTTTGAAGGGGAGCATTGGTACGGGAATTTTGGCAATGCCAGATGCGTACAGCAATGCCGGTCTGTTAATCGGAACCTTGGGGATACCCGTTATGGCAATTATCAGCGTACACTGTATGCATATTTTGGTATGTATTACGTTGCCCAGAAGGATTTCGTTGTTATCCGGTGAATAGTTGTTTTGCAATGTGCAATAAGTCTGACAAAATCTTCCATCACTTGGGAGTCCATTGACCTCATTTGAAATTTGTTGGTTTTCTTGGTTCATGAAGATAAATTCTGCGAAAATAATCAGACAACGTTTGAAATGCGGCCCTTTGGGGTACGCTGAAGTGGTCGAAGCTGCTTTCCGGTTAGGGCCAACCTGGGCCGCGAAATTGGACAATACAGCACGGTAAGCAAATTATACTTCGCTTCGGTGATAGCTCCTTGTAGATTTTACCCTTTGGTTTCTTATTTCTTACCTATAGGAGACTTATAAACCTATTTCTCTGCTTGACCCAGTGGGGATTTTGCTGCGTATACTTTGTTTTTGTCGCAACTTCATTGAAGCAAGTAGTTTTCGATTGCGACATTTGGAAAATATTCTTAGAAAATTAAACAAGGGCTCTCTTAGTTTTTCGATTACTATTTTCCGCCCGTAAGTCTACTGGTGTATGAAGCTGGTCTTTTGGGTCCTATGATCGCCCTTAATTGCATCAGAAACTTGAAATATCTGTCCCCTGTTTCCTTACTGGCAAATATTTTGCAGCTATTGGGGTTAATCTGCATATTCTACTATATTTTCCAAGATTTGCCTCCTTCATGGACCCGTGATGCTATTGCACCTTGGTCCAAGTTACCCCTGTATTTCGGTACAGCGAGTTACGCCTTCGAAGGAATTGGAATTGTAAGTGTTATGTAACTCACTATGGTGCACAAGAAACGTTTTCGTAGGCACAAGTTTTGTAATAAATCTATAAAATGTAGTGTACTGTACGTCTGCTAATAGGCACTTAATATTCCTTTTGTACTCGGAAACCTCCATAAATTTCCGTAAATTAAATAGGCAAAAAATATTCTAACTCCTTTCCCTCTTGCAGGTTTTACCAATTCAAAACCGAATGAAGACTCCATCAGCGTTTGGAGGCTGGACAGGCGTTCTTAACACTGGGATGGTTATAATTGCTTGTTTGTACGCGGCCGTCGGCTTTTTCGGTTACTTAAAGTACGGAGATGACGTCCAAGGCAGCATCACCTTAAATTTACCTCCAGAGGATATGTAATTTGTTGGTATCCACAATGTCAGCATACAATAATAGTATTTTATTCCTCCAGTCTGGCTCAAATAGTGAAACTTTCAATGGCGATCGCAATCTTTTTAAGTTATGCGCTTCAATTCTACGTACCGGTGGAGATTATTTGGCCGCACTTGGCTACAAAGTTTAATGGACCGCGAAATCAACTAATTGCGGAATATGTATTTCGGACTGTCTTGGTTTTGATTACTTGTACGTAGTTGATTGTTCGAAAAAGATATAGTGCACCGATTTATACTTTATTTAACTTCGGTATAGGTTGCTTGGCAGCGGCCATTCCCAACTTGGGCTTGTTCATCTCGTTGGTGGGTGCTGTTGCGGCATCGTGTTTAGCCTTGGTATTCCCACCCATTTTGGACATTGTACTGAACTGGGAGAAGATGACTACTTGGGGATGGATAAAAGACATGAGTATCCTACTTTTTGGTACACTAGGCTTCCTGACAGGGACGTATGCAAGCATCTATGCGATTGTTGACGAATTTTCTGGGTAACAGAGTGAGCGAATGCCACATATCGGCTACAGTTTTCGTCAAAAATTTTTAATACACGAAAAGTATTGTTCGAATATAGTCACAACTCCTTATCACGGCTCTTTTATTCCAGTTTCGGTCTTCAAGAACGAAATACTGTGACCGCTTTATTTATTAAAAGCAAAAATGCGCTATTCACGAATCTCGAACATTCAAAATTATAGTCTGTTCCGGACGATCCAAATTGTGCAACGCGTATGACCGTCCAGACAGAAGGGAAAAATTCTCGATGGGGTTTGGCGGAAGTAACGAGTCAACGATTAGGCGAAAAGATTTGCAATAACAGCCGAACTATTACTAGATACGGACACCGTCACTACACCAAACGAAAATGCTACCCAAGTAGCACACTTTGGTCGAAAAGTGGTCGAAGCGACGTCGGCGACGTCGAAAGTTCTCGTAATTTTTTGACGTCGAACTGGCTTGCCAATTGGATGTCAGGCCGACGTCGCACGGGCGTTAAACGTAATTTCCTAGTGTAACGACGCCTTGACGCCTGGGTAACGTTAAGAAGAGCCTAATTCGAATAAATTT
>JAHZNP010001358.1:0-20973 GCA_020615345.1 Triops cancriformis
TATAGTCACCGACCCCAAAGCCTTCCCTGCACTAGTAAGCTTTATGGAAGAAGCCACTAGGATATGCAAATAACCGTATTCGGGAATGCACTAGCACTTCCTATGCACTGTACGTGACCTTCCTTAACCTATCGCTGTAATGTCCAAGTCATCAATAAATGACCCAGCAACAGGCTACGGCCTACACTGGTATGAAAATAAAAAAAAAGTGTGCATCGCGGAACGAGATGAAGCGCCTCACGAAAAACGACTTCCAAAATTGCTTCCGTTTACTAAAATTACGCTGGGAAAGGTGTATAAATGCAGGAGGTGATTACTTTGAAGGAGATAAAGTCAGCGGGTTATTTTTGTAAAACTGGGATTTTAAATAAATTGATTACGGGAACTTTTGTATCAGCCCTTGTATGGACAATCTACTACAGGTATGCCTTCTGAAGCAGACCTTTTAAGTTTGTACTACAAATCGCTACGCATTCTTACAGAAGCCCAAATGAATTTGCGCGACTAGGATACCAATAGTCCCCTTTCACACCAGTGTAACGGTGCTTCTTCGTAGTTAGCACTGTTAGCTGTACTTACAAGAGAAGTCATGATTTCGTGATAAGGTTGTTTTATTATTCTTCACTAATACAATTTGAAGAATACAATTGTACAATACAATTGCACAATTATTATTATTCACTAATACAATTCTTCAAAAATACAATTTCACTAATTCACTAATACAATTCATCCACAATCTGCGATCCGCCTCTAAGCGCACTGGCCCCATCTTACCATCTGATCTGACGTCGACCGAGGAATGGATTATTCAACGTAATCCCTTCCTCGGTCGGTTGTTTAGTAAGTAAGCGGTTGTTTTGGAAACTTGGAGTAGTGACTAAAATCATCCGAAGCCTTGGTGGAATTGTACGTTTGGAGGAACTTCGTACCGCCAATGCATTAACTAACCGTTCTATAGCCAAACTCTACCCGCTGGAACTTCATGTAGACCCTAAGCCAGAAGCAGACCCGCCTGTCCGATCCAGACCCTCCAGGATTGCTGCCGAACATGATAGTGAACGTTTGCGAAATTTGGCTGAAGCTGAAACAGACAAGATCTAATGGCATTCCGGCCGGCGGGAGGATGTCGAATTTATTTACAACGTTGAATGTGATCGACCTGATTTGACATTTGTAATGCGTTTGTATTGTTGACCTCTACCTTTTTCTTTGTATTTGACCTGAAATTCTGACCTATTCTTTAGGTTGTCTTGGAATTGTACTTGCTCATTTGTATTGATCTCACCTTTTGACCCCTGTATGTTTCCCTATGTTTCTTATCTTAGATATACATACAAATAACAGAATTGGACAAGCGAAAGACAGTTCCTCCAACTCTCGTAGAGCACTGTCTTGTCCTCTCTAGAATTTCGGAACAATAAAACTTACAGTAAACTCTTATTAACTTTGCAGTTGTTACTATTTGTAACGTTAAACTCTTCTATTCATTAATTGACAAAGCATTTTCTTTAAAACACAACGCAGGACCCTAAGGCAAGCCTACACCAAGCTTCGTCAGACCATTCTCAGCCATCCTCCCCCATTCTGCTTTCACGTCACGATTCTTGAAAGAGCACATCGAAATTCACGGCAATAGGGGGTAACGGAATTATTTTTCAGCATTTGTGAAAAATTTATTGAAATATTTGGGCAAGAGGTGCTGCGTGTTATTCTCGATGAGATCAAAGTGTCGAGGTATTACTCAATTAGTGTTCATTCGACACCTGACATCGCGCACACCGGCCAACTGACATTTACAATCAGGTACTATAATGTCACTAAAAAAACTCAGCGGAATTGAACACCTATAGCTTTTCAATTCCTACCATGACCAAAAGCTGTCCCCACTATCACCAAGTAAGTGCTCGGGGGAGAACAGAAGCGGCTCAGGCAGCAGAGCTTTCAGCACGGACAAGGAAGGGCCTACACGGTCAGTACCGGGATTAGCGAGTTGTTTTGTGACACTATAGTACATTCAAGGATGCGAGCCAGTTGAGCGCTTTTTGAAATTCATCCCTATATTTTCTCATGGAGCAAAGAACTTGATAGACACGATTGTAGAATTCTTGAATGAGAACAACATCCCCCGCGCAATTTGCCGAGACCAGTCATACGACAATGCCTCTAACATGTCTTGTCGTTACACAGGTTCACAGGCACGTAATAACCTACTCAATGAATTCGCCATCTATGTTCCTTGTGCTGGGCGTAGCTTAAATTTGGTTGGTGTGAGAGCACACCGTCACATTCCGTCTCCAGACCGTCACATTCTTCGATTATGTTCAGCGAGTTTATCCCTTTTTCTCCGCTTCGACTCATCGATGGAGCATTTTATCAACCACTTTAGGAAAAGATCTTGCGGTTAAACGCCTGTCAGACACAAAATGGTCGGCACATTACGATGCTGTGCGTGCTTTGTTAGCGTGTTACTACAAAATCAAGCATGCGCTAGACACTTTGTCTGTCGACGCTGAACAGGACGTAAATACAAGGCGAGAGGCAGGGGTATTAAGTCAAAGAATGGAGTACTTGGAAAGTCTTTTTGACCATTCTTTGGCGCGATATTCTAGAAAGAGTGAATAAAACGAGTAAGGTTCTGCAGTCAAGCGATGTGAACATACTAACTAAAATGAACCTTTTAGAGTCTCTGAAGATGTTTCTCCAAGATGTCAGGAAGGGTTTCAATGGTTACGAAATGAACAGTAGCAAATGCCCAGACTCGCGTTATAGCTCTACTCATAAACGCAATCGAAAGACGAGCGTCACCCTTACGAAGTATGATCTACCAGAAAAGGAGGTCCATCTTAGGGAAACCGAAAAGTTCAAGGTGGAAACATATCTTCCTATTATTGACTCGTTAACGTCTGAAACTGTCAAACGTACAGAATATTATTCACGGATAGGAAACACGTTATCTTTCATCTGTGAATTAGAAACGATTGCTTCTGACGAACTAAGCAAGAAATGCGACCACTTGGCAAATGTGTACCACGATGACCTCGATGCTGGGGATCTCTTCAACGAGTGTATTCAGTTTAAACACTTTACGGTCGCAGGTGAAAGTAGAGAAGCTTTGCTGGCATTGTACAGGAAAATTATTTCGGAGAAACTGAAGTTAGTATTTCCAAACATTGAAATTGCATTAAGGCTGTGTTTTCACTGCCGCCCCGACTCCGGAGTTGAGTTCAACGAACTTACCTTGAGTCGGGTCTCCCTCAACTCTGTCCCAATTGGCGTAGATACTATTCAATCGGGTTAAGGTTGAAATCGGCTTAACTTGTAATCGAAGATCACTAATCGTTTGATCGCAGAAGATTATATAAAATTAAGCAAAGAATATTGTAAACAAAAATGGACAAAAATAAAATTTTGTTGCATATATTCCTCTCCCCAGAGATGAATCAAGAGCCTTGTCTCTTCTGTTCCCCAAGCCATCCTTGTTTTCTTTGGGTCACTCGTAGCTTTACTAAATAATTACACAAATAATAAGGGCGCTTTCTTGAAGTATATCGAACACAATTTTACACTTCAGCTTGCAGTGGAAATACACGGTAAGACAGACAAAAAAGAATCTAAGGCGATTTATGTGTGGCAATGATTTGTAGCTATTATACAAATTAAATATATTTTACTTGACATGCTTACGTTTACGGTTATTAAACAGTTTGTGCAAGGAAAACTTGAGGCATGAAATCAACAAAGATTTAGATTTAGACTGCACCACGCCTCCACCTAGCATCACGACGCGAAACTCCCCAACCCACCACCGCTGGCCTAAATCCCTGATCCGAAATGGAGTTGAAGGACCCGTTTCCCAACCCCACTTGAACCCGGGTTTAGCCAGTGGAAACAGGCGAGGTTGACACACCCGGGTTGAAATTCCCCTTTAACCCGAGTTGAGACGGCAGTGGAAACACAGCCTAACAGTGTTAATGTGCATGATGGTTACGAACTGTAGCCTACTGGAGAACGTTCCTTTTCAGGCTGAAACTGATAAAAAAAACCGCACAGGAGTTCTATGGGGCAGGAGCGCTTGGATTATCTGTCTGTTATATGCATGAAAAGTGACATTGTATAGAATTGACTTCAGCTTAGTCATTGATAAGTTCATTGCGAAGGAATGTAGGAAATTTTCGTTAAGTCTTTCAATTATTCCATTTCCCGATGGGAACGGGTAATGTCATTTTAAGGACGAAGAAAATGTTTTAAGCTCTAGACCGCAACAAGGTGCACGTGCTAGCAAGGTTAGGAATTGTATAACTTTGCGAGCACGGACGAAGCTGGGGCGAGGTGCAGGGTAGGGCAGTCAGAGTTCGTCAGCAATAGAGATTGTACCTGTGATTAGAGCAGTACAGAAAGCAAACTGGTGTTGTGTGAGAGGGAGTTGTATTGTCGTGAGTCAGAGTTGGGAGGTGTTTGTGTAAGCGTAATAAACAACTTTATTACCCCCAGAATAACCACCGTGTTTTCCGATTGGTTTAACCTTAACCTTCATATTCACAAGTAAAAATTCCCTTTCTATGAATTTACTGATTTCACTCCGAATACGGTTACATCCTTACTCAGTAACATTTTAGCGAGATTTTCCAACTATGGGCCCAATTTGAAACTTGGCCCAGAGCCCTACGAATGTGTTAAGACGGCCCTGAGTTTCATCAATACATTCCGTTCTCATATAACCTTCCAAAGTTTCTTCAGTTGTTAGTGATTTTTATATGCTGTCCAATGGTAAATTATTTGTGGAGGTAATATGACTGAAAACAACAGTAAAACTTGGTCTAATTCTTTAGAGGGAGTTCCTAAACTTACGAAGCAACTTATTCAACAACATGTTGACTCTCAAACTACATCTTCTAGACACTTTAACCGCAGTGAACTTTTCCTAAAGCAACACTACGTCAAAGATGTCGAAACACAGACCCACCCATGTAGAAGACGAATTCGCGTCCGAGCATGGCGCTACAGAAGTTTTAGAAAAAAACGATGTTTTGCTTAAAATATCAATGTTTTTGTTTAAAATATCAGTTATTTGTGGCGAGATACCCATAATTTCAGCAACTTGTTCTTGT
The DNA here is from genome assembly GCA_020615345.1 of Triops cancriformis. Taxonomy (NCBI): domain Eukaryota; kingdom Metazoa; phylum Arthropoda; class Branchiopoda; order Notostraca; family Triopsidae; genus Triops; species Triops cancriformis. The sequence continues at coordinate 5,112 of JAHZNP010001358.1, forward strand.
ACAGTTGGTAATCCTGGCTATTGTAATCATGCGATAGCTACCCTGAAATTTTTGCATATTTACCAGAAAGAGGGATTTGTCGAAGTACCTCCTGAAATTTCGTGTACCAATAAGCCTCAATTGTGGGGCCGGCATCGTACACGGAATGCATTTACTTTCCGACTCACAGACGAAAGTCACGACGAGTGTCGTGTTTTTCAAACGTGTAAGAGCCTCGATTCGATAGTAAACAAAAGGATTCTGTAACTGAACTTTCAAAGTCGTTTCAGCGGATAAACAGCGACATTGCAAGGCTCTTAAGTATTGCGGCGTAAATTGCTACATCTGGGACATCGACACACCTTGGGCAGGTGCCAAGACATTTAGTTTTCGAATATCAACTGAACACAAACTAATCCGAAATATGACGTAAGTTTCCATATTTTTTAGTATTTAATTATAAACTTTTTCTTGATAAGTGATAACAAATCTCAACCAAAATGTTTCCACTCGTCATTTTAATGTCCCTGAAGGTACATGGGATAGATGTGCTATAAATGTTCCTGAAATAAATACACACTCTCCAAGAAACTCCTCTGATGCTGCATTCTTGAAAAACTTAAAGTGGACGTAGCAAAATCAAAGTTTATGGAAAAAAAGAGCCGTGGGCAGTCTGCGAGTGAAATGTGGAAACAAGAGAGGGGCAGCATTCAGGTATAGATTTGAAGAGTTCATCCATTTGCACCAGCTGAATGGCGTTTTTTTCTTTACAGGGTAACAGCCAGTACTTTCGGCCAAATAGTTAACCGTTCCTTTACCTTGACTTCAAAAGGAATAAGGAATGTGTTAGAAAGTAGGGAGCAGCCCGGAAAACAAATAACACATGGGCTGAAATTCGCAGCTGTTTCTGAATCTCGATATAGCAGTGTTATGCACCGCATTGGACGTCCGGTTAACGTCAACTTGTGTGGCCTAGTTGTTGATCCGAAGTGGTTCTGGCTAGCTGCTAGTCCGGATCAAAGAGTTTTTGATCGATCAGACATTCCTCCTGACGGACTCGTGGAATTTAAGGGTCCTTCTTCCCTATGAAGTGAAACTGCCAGGCCATGACTTTCTTCTCCCACTTTTTAAATGCACTGAGTTGAAGGTGTGCCTCGACTTATTTTCACACGCATATTACTATCGACCACCAATGCGATGTTGTAACTCTCTGATACAATTTTAAAAGGATTCGATAACAGAAAAGTCACGTCCGCCTTACTCCTAGACAACAACGTCCTACACAAAAAGCTGCTCCAGATACTGGAGAAGAAAGGTCTACCTGCCCATACAAGACACTGGCTACAAAGCTTCTTGGACCACCGTATTGGCTTCCTAACACACGACTCAACAAATAGCGGCACTTTTACATTGGTCAAAGGCTTACCTCAAGGATCCCCCTTATCCCCAATACTCTTCATAGCTTACGTAGATGCGCTCTCAACCTTCTCAAAAGCAAGCGAATCCAGACACTGGCCTTTGCTGACGTTCAGCGTTGATCTAGTCTCGCAATACCCCTTCATCTAATAAGAAATTACTAATTTTATGTAGCGGAAAATCCTTGTGACAGTTTGGTTTCAAAACCAAATTACTGGATCCCAAATATTAAAGCCAAAGAAGTTCATTTGCGATACATAATTTTGTAAACGTAACGAATTGGTTTAACATCAACACGCGATGTTTTACAACCACTAATATGAATCAGAACGGCTCTTCATCGGAGAAATACATAACTGGCTCGAGCGGATCCTCTGCGCTGTGTTTAATTATGGGAGTTTCGAAATTGGATTTGAAATTGAAATTGACCAAATTTGATCGATAAGACTTCGCGGAGAATGAGGAATAACTTGCGAGATAATTTTGAAGTTCTTAATTCTCGCAATCTCTACGTGCACTCTGAGAGATGCTATGTCTTGCGTCTCTTGAATTTCGTCGCTGTTAAACTGACGATCTCCACGCTGAAATGGGGATATGTTAAGAGAAACACCCTCCGGCAAAATCTTTTCGATATTAAACCCCTTATCAGCCATTATTCCATCCCCAGCTTCGTAAGATTGATTCAAAATCCCACACTGACTTGTAATTTCTTCATCCATTTTGGACCCGGAATACAGCCCCGAGAAGGTTAAAAGACCGTTAGCTGGAATACCGATTAGTCCTTTGAAAGTATTAGTTCCCTTGTAGCGGGATTACTGACCTGACTTCAGCATGAATGAGCTCTTTAGCACGGTTGCGTCGATAATAACTCTCGTAGACGAATACATCTCTTGAAACTCCACGGACATTGTACTTTGTATGTAATCCTTCGAAGGCCAGAGTTGCAAGGATCCAAGCCTAATATACAGTACTCGGCAAAAAAACGGGCCAAACAAACTTCCCCATGCTACCGCCACGGCAGTTGCGTGAGCGGTGTACAACTTTTTCTTCTTTCGAACGTTTTTGACCCGCAAGGTTTCATCTCCGCAGAGGCGTGGGACGTTAGCATAGGACGGTTTGTTTGGCCCGTTTTTTTGCCGAGTACTTACATAAAATTGATCCAGCTTGTAAAAATCCTGCTAACAGTAGCTACACTAATTTGGAATCTATGGGCTAGGTTCAGCTCTAACAGATTTAGTCGAAGCCGACAGAAAACCAGCAAGAACTGGTCTACCGCTTTAAATTTGTGATGTCGTCCTCGGCTTGTCGGTAGCGCATTGAAGTTCGTTTGCACAAGTCAGCGCCACTGTGTAATGTTTTCGCCGTATTTACCGGAATCCAAGTAGCGTAACAACGCGTTGGATTCGTCCTCCGTCTCCATACGGGTATACAGTTTCATTAAGTTGCGATTCTTCTGGATATTCTCGAATAAAATCTGATTGCATTGAAGACTTTCAATTCATTACGAGCATGTTGGTGAACCGGAAAAAAATTGATGGACACCGCTTTTCTATATGTTAATAATAATCACCTCGGATAGCCGCAAAGCCCACTTAATGAGAATTCGGCAGGTCGGGCCCGGGCCTTTGCTGTTAAGCCGGTTCTACTGTAGTAGTGTTATTTAGTGTTTTATTATTTAATTGTTTTGACAAACAAGACATCTATGTTTTTCTATAAATATACAAAACTATGTTGTGTTGTGATCGTCACTATTTTTGAACAATGTATTTGTGTTATTATTTTGCTTGTGGATTACCTGGATAGTGATATTTCGGCTTAATTGAAACATCACCAGTAGTTGTTGCTTTACCGTAATTTCTTGGACTCAGTTAAACCGTCTCCTATGCACGATCATAGCCATATCAGTGCCTTTGTTATTGGTAGCGCGCAATAAAAGCCGACGTGTAGGGAAATGAATGTATTTGTCGTCGAGGGTTTAATACTCAACGGAAAAGCAGGTAACATGAAATAAGGCGATAACGCACAAACAAACTTAACGAGTGTCTTACGGCTCACTCTTTGGCCACTTCTCTCTATTGTAACTAACTTCTCTGACTTCTGAACTCACTCTCCCCGAACAACCCAGGCAACACCAAAAAACGGTTTCTGAACAAGGGAGGGTAAAACCCTATCGATAGTACCAAACTTGTGAACGTGCCCCCAGGTACATAACACCCCCCACCACTTATAACACAACTAATTCTAACCGTGATGCGATCAACTGGTCGATCAACATTGAAAGTCTCGCAACCTATCCGGTCGCCTAATCCTGCGACCATGCCGAGTTCTGTACCCTTCTTCGGACGGGACAGGGGACTCGTCGATTCCCACTTCCGGGTCGATAAGTAAAATGCTGGATGACTCCCCTTCCGAATTCCCCGGGTTCGTCTTCTCTCTTAGCTCCACCACGCCGGCCGCACGCAGGTTAGAACCGTGGACTCTCTTTTTCTTGCGGCCTCTGCGGATCACATAATCCGGCGGGGTAGCTTCTACCACCTTGAATGGCCCCTCGAAATGCGCTGCCAACATCGGTGACGTTCCGCGCGGTACTTGGTGTACCATCAGGAACACCAGATCGCCTACCTTGTAGCAATCTTCCCCTTCTTTACGAGTTTTTACCGCGTACTGCTCTATAGCCGCCTTGGCGCTACTCCTTGATCATTCCAACACCTCTCGAATCGTACGCATGTATTCTGTCGGGTCGGTGCGTTTGTCCCGAATACTTTCCGTTACAGCGGCGTCCACCTCGGTCACTACTGGAGTCCGACAAACGCTTCCGAACACCAGTTCAAACGGGCTGAATTTGGTCGTGATATGCTCGGCGGAACGGTAGGCTAGGGTCACAACAGGAAGCCAAACATCCCAATCTGTCTGTCGTACTGCGCCAACATTTCACAGAGCGTTCAGTTGAACCGCTCTGTCTGCCCGTTGCACGCTGGATGGTAGGGTGTCGTGCGTAATTTCGTAACTCCTAGTCTCTCGCAAATAATCTTGATGAGCCTGGACTCAAAATTGTTCCCTTGGTCGGTTAGGATGCTCTCTGGCACTCCATAACGGCAAATGTAATCCAACACACAAGCGGCGACTGTCTCCGCCGTTTGGTCTTCTAACGGAGATGTTTCAACCCACTTGCTGAACAAATCTGAAAGGACTAATACGTACCGCTTACCACGCTCGCTGCGGGGCACAGACGAAATGTCCATCGAGAGCTGCGTAAACACTTCTCCCAAAACGGGGACGGTACCGTGACATTCCCTTCTCGGCTTCAGGTTACGTTTGACGCATAAATATGGCGCTCACGAGCGGACGTAAGCGCGTACCTCCTTCTTGAGATCGCGCCAAAAGTAATGTGGAGTGATCCTGGCGAGCGTCTTCTTCACCCCCAAGTGGGCGGCGGTAGACACATCGTGGGCCAGCTGCATTATTCCGCGACGCGCTTCCTGTGGAACAAGGATCTGTGGATGCCGTAGACGCGACTCGACTGTCGCACCCCTCAGGATAACTCCGTCTCGCACCAAATACTTCTGTAATTTGCCCAAGTAGAATTGCAACTCCCGCGATGGCGGCTTCTCCTTCTCCATCTCGCTACGCGATTCACTTGTGGCCATCAGTTATCGCCTTAACCATGCGAACTCCGCTGAATTGTCCGTGGCTTCCTTCACGTTAACTCCAAAGGCGACCTGGCGCCGCACGCGGGACAAGGCATTGGCATGTGGTATTTCCTCGCCCGGCCGATGTTTAATCCTAAAATCGTACTGCGCGAGCCACCCGATCCAACAAACCCATCTGCTCGAATCAAGGCTCATGGTCCTCCAATATTTCAGGGCTTGATGATCCGTAATCACGGTAAATCCTCTCCCAAGCAAGTAGTGCTTAAACTTGGCGATGCCTCGGATCACAGCTAGCATCTCTTGTTCCGTAACGCTGTAATTGCGTTCTGCCGGCTTCCACAAGCCGGACGCGAATGACACAGCATACTCTCGGCCATTTTCATCCGCTTGCGACAAGACCACGCCCCATCCCTCCTTGCTGGCGTCGGTCGTTAGGCTAAACGGACACTCGGGGTCCGCGCTTCTTAAAACTGGCTCTTTCGTCAGGGCGTCGCGTAACCTCGCGAATGCGCCTGTTTCTCTCTGGGACCATTGCCACGATGACTCCTTACGGGTGAGATGTATCAGGGGCGCCGCCATTAGCGCAAAGTTGGATATAAAATGCCTATGATACCCGGTGAGGCCCAAAAACCTCCTTACTTCGCGGACGCTTGCTGGTGCAGGCCGATCAGCTATGGGCACAACTTTGTCTTGCGCAGGCCTCAACCCATCCTCGCTGACGACGTGGCCCAGGAATGACACCTGTTGAGCAGTGTTCCGGAACGGCAGTCGTGGCCGGAACGGCGTTCTTTTCGTTCCTCTGGAAACTTTCATCGTTCCGTTCCGTTCCGGCCCGTTTTTCAAGAAGTTCCGTTCCGTTCCGATATAAAAATCGATTATCATATCGGAAGAAGAAACCCGATAATTAATTATTTGATATATTTTTATGTAAAACCGGGAAATTTAAAATTTTGAATTAAATGAACTAATCTCGTGAAACCAATTATGCAGCTTTTCACTGCGGCCAACAGGTGGCTTAGCCGGAACGGTAAGGAACGACCGAAAAAGCCGTTCCGTTCCGTTCCTCCAAAAGTCCCGTTCCGTTCCGTTCGGGGGCAAATGAACGGAACGGAACGGAACGAACGGAACGAACGGAACTTTTCTGAAAAGTTCCGGAACACTGCTGTTGAGTAAAAAACTGGCATTTTCCCGGATTGAGCTTCAATCCCCATTCTCTCATACGCTTGAGGACTTCTCTTACGTGTTCGATGTGCTGGTCGAAGCTAGGGCTGAAAATTAACACGTCGTCTAAGTAGATTAGGACCGATTCCCATCGCAGGCCTTTCATGACCCAATCTGGCGCGCTCAATAGGCGGGAGTACTTCGTCCGCCACATCGCCAACACTAACCTCCCCAATATCTTCCTCGGGCCCGACCTCTAGCGGCTCTGACGATAGGTTAAGTAACCGCAACGGTACCACAGTGGACTCCTCCGAGATGCAAGAGCGTCCTGTCAGCAGGCCCTTGGCTTTTGCTCTACGACCAGGCTCTACGAGAAATACTTCTGTTGCCGCCAAACGTCGAGTACTAAACGGTCTTCGGACGGTTGCAGCTACGACGGTCTCCGATCCCGGCTTGATTATCGTTAGCTCCCGTACTCTTACGGCCCCACGGAAGTCGTTGGGCTGCAGCTGTTCCCCGAAGAGCTCCACCCTACTACGCGCAAAGTCGATTTTCGCCGAAGCTCTTCGCAGGAAGTCCATCCCGAGTATGAGGTCATCTGTGCAGCTCGCCAATATAAATTCGATGGCGGCCTCTCCGCACCCTGCGATGCGTATTGTCACCTCAGCCATCCCTTCGGTCTCTAACTCTAATTCCCGGTTGGCAGTCATAACCCGCGGCTTGGAATTCCGCACTTTGAGCCCCGGTATTTCATCAGCCAGGCTCAGACTCATAATTGAGCGCTCACTGCCGCTGTCAATAACCGCGTTGCAGCTTACAACCTCTATCCGCGCTCGGACAACGAAACAGGAGTCAGTGGGCAATCGACGGTTCGTTACCGCCTCGCTAGCGGCGCTGGGGGATCCTTGAGGCTTGACATCGCGGCTCCGGCAGTTGGTTTGAATGTGTCCCATCTTCTGGCATCCCCTGCACTTCGTACGGCAGTCGGCAGCACTATGCCCTTTCAGTCCACAGGATCCACGTCGAACGTTACAGTTGCGGCGCACATGTCCCGCCTGTCCGCACGCGAAGCATGTGACTGACTTGGCGCTGGTTGTCCCGTGGTCACTGCTACGGGGACCTTCCGCACCCTTCCTGGAGTTGCTTTCGCACGACGTCTTTCTGCTCACGGCCCCTTTCTCCGTCTGACGTACCACTTGTCGGGAAATACGAAACATGTTTAGCTTCTCCACCAGGCCGGTAAGTGTACTGATTTGGGCGTCATAAAAACAAGCCCTCCAATCCATCGGTAGGCCTTTTAAGAACTGCTCCATGACGAACTTGTCGATCGTCGCTTCTTCTCGGATCTCTGGGTTCGCGGCTTTGAATAGCCGCTTCAAGTCGGCGGCGTACACGTGTGCTGACTCCTCGCGTGACAAAGTTCGGCTGTAGAACTCTGTCAAGTAAAGCCTCTGCGCCTCCTTGGGCGAAAACACCCACAACAGGGCCTCTTCTAAACCAGCCAATGTGTCCGGTAGGGGTTCCAAAGTCTGCAAGGCAGCCTCTGCTGGTCCCTCGAGTAGGGCAGGTAGCACGCGTCTGCATTGATTGTCCGTCCAGCCGTTCGCAATGCTCACCCTTCCAAAACGGGCGAGGAATTGCCCAAAATCTCCGGTGCCGTTAAATACGGGCGGGTTAATGAGCGCTTTCCCGGCATTCGCCATTTCTTCCTCGTCGATTTCCCCAGAAAACGGCAACTCACGCCACAAACTTGCGGAATCCAGGCTGAACCGGCTCGCTAGCGTGACGTCGACTCCAAGCGCTTCGAGGCTTACCTACGTGGCAAGGTGCGCACGAGGCAAGGATCCCACCGCTGAATTTAATTGGTAGCGCGCAATAAAAGCCGACGTGTAGGGAAATGAATGTATTTGCCGTCGAGGGTTTAATACTCAACGGTAATGCAGGTAACATGCAATAAGGCGATAACGCACAAACAAACTTAACTAGTGTCTTACGGCTCACTCTTTGGCCACTTCTCTCTATTGTAACTAACTTCTCTGACTTCTGAACTCACTCTCCCCGAACAACCCAGCCAACACCAAAAAACGGTTTCTGAACAAGGGAGGGGAAACCCTATCGATATTACCAAACTTGTGAACGTGCCCCCAGGTACATAACACCTTGTACATCAACGTTACGAACAAGTCGGATGGCGACGTCAAAGTGTCGGAAAGAAACTGACTCCTCGACGGGTCAGTTTATTGTGTAGTTCACGGTCTTGATGCCTTAAAAGAGTCCCTGGTTAGGAAACGGTGTCCGCTGTTCTGAAGTGGAAATATTTTTGTCAAGGTGGTGGCCGAACAAGTCTCCATTAAGAGGCCAGTCCGGATCAGATAACGACTTAGATGGAACAAACCCACTTCTAACAATTCACGAGATAAAGAAGATTGTTGATTTATCACAACAAAGCGTTGTGAATCACCCGAAATCCGCTGACTACGTGTAAATAGCGGACGGGCGGCTCCCACATGATCTCAGCGACAGGACCTGGAGCAGCGCGTGAAGGCGTGCGACTTATTGCTGAATGAAAACAAGGAGCATCCTTATTTGAGGAAGATGATTACTGGAAGTTAAACATGGATGGTTTGCAATAACACAACAAGAACAAAATATCGAGGATTAACGGACAGACGTTCGCAAACTGTCCCTAAAGCTAGGGTCCACCGTAAGAATGTGAATCAGTACAGCTGGTGAAATTTTAAGGGAGTCTTTTGATATGAGCTATTCCTAGAAGGCCAACCAAATGCCAACAAATACTGCGAGGAATTGGTAAATTTGAAAGATGCCATTGCTCAAAAGCGTTCGGAATTAGCCAACAGAAGAGGCATAACCTTTCACTACGACATTGCCCGGCGACACACATCTTTGCGGAACTGACAAAAACTTGGAATTTTCCTGGGATTTTCTAACAGCACTCTCTTTACAGTCCTGACATTACTCTATTAGATTACGATCTTTTCCGTTCTATTTAAAATTCTCCTTCAAGGAAAAAAATCGAAAATCTGAAGTCCATATAAAAGCACCTCGATCAGTTTTTGCGCAAAAATAGAAGATGTTTTTGGACAAGAGAATATTTGATCTAGTCAATCGTTGGGCTAAAGTGATCGAACAAAATAGTCCAAATTTGTTTGGAACAAAAACGTTACGTAAAGAGAAATTCGTTTTCAAATTCTCGCTAAAAGGGTGTCCGGACCCATGAATGACCCAATATTTTTTCGAAAGGGTTTGCTAGAAGTGACGATACCGTAGATAGCTATGCCTGTTATTTCAATGAAACGTACGTGAAGGTCAGATAAGAAACTGAACAGGTAAATCTACTCTGTGGGTGAATCATACGCCAAAAACCAAACAAACCTGCCAGCTGTAGTGGACAACATGTCCGATAGATGGCGAAACACGACTAATTTCATTTTAGACGATTTAACACATTTTTAAACATTGTTGCTAGACTACCAGTGCATCACATATTGCTCATGGCAGGGCTGTCCAACTGACGGCCCCAGTGCCGCATCTGGCCCCCGGGAAGCTCCTATCCGGCCCCCGATCCCTTCCGTAAAAGTATTTCAAAATTAACGTTGTCACAAGACTTCGGTGTATAGTCTCGCGAAAAGTGTAGCCAATGGATAAGGCAGCTTTTCGTCATTGTAGAAAATGTGAAAAGTAATTCAAAATATAAACTTTTTTAAGGCTTCAAGTCACCATCGTAAGTTGTGGCGGGTTGGGGAACTTGAGTTGACAGAAAATGCGTCGACTTCTCCTGACGATACGATAACTGTGCCGACAAACCATTTGGCAACCGTCAGTGTTCAAAAGTGTTCGCATAGCTTTTCTCACTTTTTCGTTCAATCTGTGCTAAAATGAATAAACAAGGTGCTAAGAAGCGAAAAGTAGACACAGAGAATCGAGCATTTCAGTCGCGATGGGAAAGTGAATATTACGTAACTATGAATAATGGAAAACTACAATGCTTAGTAGAAAACTGCAGGTCGTTTTGTCGGTTCCAAAAGAATATAACGTGAAAAGACACTACAAAACTGCTCATGAAGAGAATTTGAAGAAATACTATGGGCCCACTAGAACTGCCTTTTTGGATGAATGTGTAAAATAGTTGGGGATAGGGGTAAAGGAAAGGGTGAGGAAAAGGTAGGTTTGGGATAGGAGAGTTTGACATAACTACTACACGGGATTGCGTCGGAGATATTGTATTTACTATTCACATTAATTAAACAGGGCACTAGGGCACAAAAAGGTTTGGTCTTAATACAGGTTGCACTGGGTCGACTGCACAAATTGGACTGCCCTGACTGTCTCTACTTTGGGAGCGGGCTTAACATCTTAGGGACGGTTGGACGGATGCAATAGGAGCGGGGGTTTAGGATTTCTGTCTGCGAGAACGGTGAACTATGCTGAGCTGGCTGACTAACTGCTAAACGGTTAACAAGGATAACATATTGGGACGAACCCATTACAAATGAACGCGACACTAGCGCAATTTGGTGTACGGTTGCGTCTGGCGGATCTTGGAATTCTGCTGACGGGCGTGGGAACGGTGATGGATTAACAGAAAGGGGTGAGGGGAGTTTTCTGTTGTGGTGTACTTGTTCGGCTTAATCACTTGGGTTTAGATTATATTCATCTTTCTTTCAAATGCAAGAAAAAACTCAAACTAGCAACTTCTCAAAACTAGCAACTTCTCAAACTTACAGTGTAATTGCATTTTACGCAGTTGCTTTGGAGCTCGCAAAGGCGAAGATACCCTTCACTGATGGAGTCATTGTAAAAAAATGTGCCATTGAAATGGCAAATGCTTTCAATTACACCGAAACGGCGGAAAAGTTTGAAACTGTCCCACTCTCGCGTCAAACGATATCAAGACAGGTGTACGATATCGGCGAACACTTAGCAGAGAAACTCGCAGTCCTGACGAAAAAAATGTTGTTTCTTCTCGTTGTGTTTGGACGAAAGTACTGACCAAACCGACATAAGTCAAGTGGCAATATTCATTCGTACTGCTCAATGCAATTTTTCTGTTAACGAAGAACTTCTTTGTCGCTGCCCTTTAAAAGGGACAACAAAGGGAGTTGACATTTATGAAGCAGTTAGAAGCACCGTGGACAAATTCGGCGGATTCGATAGATGGAAATACATTGTTACAGATGGATCTAGGGCTATGGTTGGTGAACATAATGGGTTGTCCGGTTTTCTAAATAAAAATGGGATAAATTGCCCAATGATTCACTGCATTATTCACCAGGAAGCGCTGTGTGGAAAAGTATTAAAGCACAGTAATGTCATGAATAATGTGGTCAAAATTACAAACCTAATTCGGGGCGCACTAGATAGCTTACTCTCCGAAAATTTAGGGAATTCTTGGTAGAAATGAATGCAGCCTATGGAGACCTGCTTCTTCATTCAGACGTACATTGGTTGCGTGCGGGAAAATGTTTGGAGCGTTTTTTCGAGCTCTTTCTTGCCATAAGGCATGGAATCCCCATCTTTTAAAGTACCACCGTAAAGTATTGTACAATACGGGACCACTCGAAGCGCAACTTCGGGATCCGAATTTTCTTAAGCAGCTGGCGTTTTTAACAGACATTACGGGACATTTGAACGAAATCAATCTTAAACTTCAAGGGAAAGATAAAAATTACCAGATTTAGTCGGTAACGTAAACGGATTTGTAAACAAATATCGAATATTCAATATTTTATTAAAAAAGAACGACCTGTCCAATTTCCCCGCCTTCAAAGTACTGTCTGAAAAGCTCCAAGAAACGGAATGTGGTAACTTCGCCACCATTTCATTAGACGTTGAAATTTTGATGAAGGAATTTGACGCGCGTTTCAGTGATTTTGAAACAATGAAAAGGCCTTATACAGCAGTCCAATGAGCGCAGTAATCGAAGAGAAAGAAGTGAAATATCATCTAGAACTGCGCGACCTTCAAGAAGATCCATTTTACCTTGGCATGAAAGAGAGTGGGCTGCAAATTTTTTTAAATTGCTTTCTGAGCAACGTTTTCCAAGCCTTCGAGATTTTGGTTTGTGAACGAGTTCCATGTTCGGCAGCACATATCTGTGTGAGAGCGCTATTTCAAAAATGAAATTTATCAAATCTCGACATCGCAGCTTGATGACTGACGAGTCTCTCTTTAACTTGCTGATGGTTGCTACCACTGACATAAAGGTTGATGTTCAGAATTTAGTAGATGTGAATAAACGCCCTCGGTCCTCTTATTAAAACTTCATAAATAAGGGTATTTGAGCAATTGTACAGGAAATAAGTGCAATTATTATACAAGCCGCAATGATCCTAGCTAATGCCAGATGGAATTTAAAAAGTGTGATTGTTAACCAAAGCAATTATTAAACAAGGTGCAGTAATAAGTGTTTGTGATATCCAGAAAATAAGTGCAATTATTAAGGAAAGTGATTGTTAATAAAAAACCAATTTATTAAACAAGATGTAGCGATAAGCGTGTTTTGACCACCTATTACATGTATTTTATATGTTAAAAATTATAAGGTGCCCCCACCCCACCCCCGGCTATTTTTCTTTTCTCCTATGGCCCCTGGGTTGCTCTTGTATTGTTTTCTGGCCCTCGGTGGCACAAAAGTTGGACAGCCCTGGCTTATGGCATACATGAAATCCTAAAACTGAATGTGTATTCTAGCGACAGTAGTGAAAATCAACAACAAGGTTGTTTATAGCATACGTGGTAATGTAAGGTAAAGGCGAATTTTATTGTGGACTGACCCGTTCATCAGTTTCGCCTTACGGATTTATCAGTTGACAATAAAATGACCACAAATAGAACTAGGAGTTGAACTCCTTAGTACAACTACCGTTCACAATAAAATAGCCGTTCTGTTTATGACTTTCAAGCCACAGGAGAGAATGGCAGGCGCGAAGACAAGAAATGACAGATTGCAAAACGTTTGGAAAATTGTAGTGCTCCTCCTCGTTCTTATGTACAGTACTCTCCACAAAAAACGACACACACGCAAACTGCCCTATCCTAGCTCCCCACAAATTCCGTCGGCCAAAGCAACAAGGGATTTGAATTAATAGTTGGTGCTACGGATAAATATAAGACCATCTTATCATCAAGCGTTTATTGAAAAACATCTTACAAATTCTTAATTATCAAAATGAGAAATCGAAGATGGCATCGGTAAATAATTTTTGTGAATATTATCTAGAACTCCAATATCGCGGGCTCAGACGAGTCATTCGTGGGTTAGTTTCGCACAGCATGTTATTCGCTGTGCTGTTCGCAACGTTTAGGCACGCATCTGTGTGGAGCTAGGATATGGCAGTTTGTGTGTCGTTTTATGTGGAAAGTACTGTACAGTACTGAGGGGGAAAAAATCAGGGAAACGGGACACTTTAGCACAAAGTCGGTCCTCTCACTGCGGAAAGCTGTCCTGGCTTACTATGTCACCATAGAGTAAATATATACTAGAGAGAGCATGGAGCCCCTTCCTTATGGACCTTTTGTTACCACTTTCTGAGGCCCCAGGCTAGTGCCCCCAGAGAGGAGGCTTGGCCAAACCAGGTAGACGGTTTGATCGTCTAACCGGGAATTTTGAAAATCAGCCTGAAAAAAAAGAATCGATACAAAGGCTATGCGTATCGATTTTCAGCTATTTAGCACCAGAAACAGGCGAGATTTTAAAAACATACACAAAAAAGGTTTGTGCTTCCACAGAGCACACTCCATAATATATTTACTCTATAATGTATTTACTCTATGGTGCTTTCTTCTATTAGTATCGTTATCATTAGAAACATTTTTATTGACAGCAAGTTATAAAGCTATCGATATGTTTTTATTAAACGCATCGATGCGTTTCTTCCAGCCACTTTCTAGCCAATCACCACTTCTTCTGCTCCAAGCTTCTCTCTCAGCCAATCAACACTTCTTCCGCTGCACACGAACTCTTCCTTTTCAAAACATTTTCTTGTAACGGCACTTTATACAGGGATGTGGTCTCTGGGATGTGGGATGTGAACTTTCTTGTTCTATTCGATCTAACAAAAGCGATGTCGTGCGTAGTGAACTATAGTCCATCTTAGGCAAGGACGTAGGCAGGAATTTTCAAAAGGTATGCAATCCCACTTTTTGGGGCCCCTCCCCCCACTCCCACCACTTTTTCTAATGATAAAAAGGACTACTTAACTCATGTGTTATTTTTATTGTAACAATATAGACGTCGTCAGTCTTTACATGGGTCAAAATAATTAACTAATTTTGCGACATTAACCTCAATATTGTGATGTAGGCTATATCGAGCACAGCAAGACCGGTAGTCTACGTTATGTTCGGCTCGTTGTGTTTCGCAGGTAAATTTTTTGTGTGCTGAAGAGTGCTGAATAAGCGCTCGACTGGCAATGCTAACTCACAGAGACGTTTAAATTTCTATAATAGTGACCATTACTGGGTAGTAATTAACGCAAATGGATGATAACGTGTCAATGGTTATCTCTGGTGCTTGATCGAGCCTGATTTCTTCCATTTCAGGTGCCACGATAAAACTTGATATTCAAAATCCTTAAAATTAAACAGCACCAGGTCAGTCGATATCAAGCTGTTTCATCTTTGCAGGGATCAGATGCTGAGCTAAAAAAATCTGCTACTTGTCCACTATTTGGGTTTGTAATTCGGAAACTACGTGGTGCCAATAGGAACAACGACATTTCATTGATAATAAGTTTGCGGATTTCCTGCTGAACAATTACTGCTTTTTCGTTTGTCTTTTACATTTTCGGAGCATAGACTATTTCTAATTACAGACTAGGCAATTCGCGACATGGCATGTAAAGCAATACGATCAACCGTTGTGCAGATTTTTCTCAATTTATTATCCTACTCGTTTCAAATAGAAAGTGGGCTCAATTGTAAAGCGTGCAAATTTAAAAGAAATTTACAGCTATGACCCCGCTATGTTAATGTTAGAGGGCAGCGGCGAATTAAATCCGTATGAAATTATGCTAATTACTTGTGAAAAAATTCCTTGGAAAAATAAGGGAGACTGTATGAAACTAATTTAATGCGTTAATATAATATGGCAAAAAATTTTCATTGCTAAAATATTTTCTGAACCTGCATTTTCTTGTTTCTGAGAAAAATTATTTCGGTAGTAAAATAAAATTAATTTGTATAACATTCGACAAAACATGCTGAACGTTTTCTTCTTCGCACTTTTCTTTTAGTTACCTCTTCTCCTACCCTGCCGCATGTTCATGTTTTCGTCTAACCACTCTAAATCTGATGGTGTAAATTGCAACGTAATGTACACCGTAAGAAGTCGAGGAACTCTTACCTGTAGTATTCTAACTAAGTTAAGCTACGTGAGTTTGGTGACCCTATTCTTGTTAAGCTGGGAAACAGTCGTTTACAGAGAGTAAATCTGCATTCAACACAACAAAAATTACACTGGCATACAGTTTTCAATGACAACGGACTTGTCTCTTTGTTGGAGTTAAAAAGCAGTGGCAACTACTACTCTTGTGGACCAACCTGACAAAACTGCAGAAAAGGGACTATTTTTTGCGACATGTTAAAAAGAAAAACGTATCTTCGACGACATCGGTCCCTTGTCCCAGACTAGGCCA